>JAQGAD010000360.1:0-43374 GCA_034696625.1 Isotomurus palustris | reverse complement strand
ATTCTCCGAGCTCGTTTGGTAAGGCGCTTGTCCACCTACCCCGTCTCCGACGGGGCTAGCATTGGTTTAACCTACTAAAACAAACTTACTTCTCAAACTCCTCCACTTAATCTCCTACTCGGAGCACAAATAAGATGGTCGGGTATTCAGTTAGTTTGGAAAACACAACCCGTTCAACTGATCTATTGTCAAGATGAACTCGACAAGGCAGTAATAAGAAAGTGCAACATTTTAGGTTAAATTGATTAAGTATGACTCATGTCATTAGCTAAGAGATGAGGTCTTTATGTATAGTTCTGTGGTTATAACACAAACACAAATAAAAAAACATTTGAATTAAATTCAAGTTGGCGCGATCCTTAAATCTCAAGGTGCCCATCATCATCGACTAAGCGCCCAAGATTACTATATTTTTCATGATCAACAATTCGATTTATAGATCTTTTTTATAGGATTTATTAGCTAGACAGAATCATTTCTATTTCTACTAACAAGTTAGGAATGATACGGGACGTGGATAAGAAGACATGAGACAATTAGAGCGTTTGTTTTGTCAAGAAAAACAATAAATGAATTTTGAGCGAAGAATCGGAATTCGAGATAGCGGAAATGCGTAACCTCCTGAGCAATAAATTCAATGCAATTTTGATCTTAGGTTGTGTTAAGATGTATTTATAATAATTAAAATAGACAAACATATAAATGTGAAACATGTGATGATGGAGAGTGGCTGGTGTATGAAATAAAGGGGAGGGCCGGTTTCCTCCCCACGCACCTCCTTCATTCTAACTCACCTGTGTGGTGATTGCTTTCCTCAGAATTGATCTCATCCTTTTACACTAATACCACCACATCTTTTTACCACAGTTGAGTTGCTCACTGCCTCTCTACATTGTGTTTTGTGAGTTGCCCTTACGAGAGATTTTTATAGGATGAGAAGAACACTTGGATTGGGACAGGTAAAATCCTCGTTGTGCATCCGTATGGCGTAATCTGAGATGTAGCTGCTCATTCATGCCAAGACTTCTCTCCAGATCACCTCAGCTCAAGGAAAAGTTCCCTGTAGTGTCAAACGGCAATAATAATAATAAAGTGTGTGAAGGCTATTGTCCTTAATTTATAAATATACAAACAGATACCCAGTGACTTACATTTACAAAATATTTACAAATATTTACATGAAGAAGACTTAAATCACAAGTGATTATCTCAAAAGCTAAAGAGCAAATGATCATTTCCTCCAAAGATAGGATGGATTTAACGAAAGTAGTTGTGTCGAAAAAGGACAATAATTACAAACCTAGATGTGTCAAAAGCACAATGTTCTCCATCCGGGATTTACTTCATAGTGACACCGAAGGACATCTCAAAGAAGGTAAGAATAAGAATGACAAGTAGTGTCTTCTCTCTCTTTCTTGAATGTCTAGACTCCTAAAACTAAAAAGGGACGTTTCTCATTAACACCAAAAGATAATGTGGTCAAGTGATAGTAGGTAATTAAGTGGAATTCTTCGAATTCTTTGCATTCTTCTAGCTCATTTTACATGTTTTTCTCACCTCGGACTAATTACATGGCTCATCAGATGAGACTATGAGACCATGGAATGGGATTTTCTTTTGCATGTCATTTGGTTGCACTTTTTCTAGTTTCTAGTTTAATCTCTTTCTGAGGAAACACAAAGATTGAAAAGAGAGATCAAGTTAAGATATTCATTCATTTCTAATCTGATCCTTTTAGAGTCTGAATACCAGCAGAAGATCTCGGACAAGTCTGAACAGTCTGAAGATTCATTTGATTTAAGTTCTAAGTCGATGTTAGACAGTGGTGATCAAATGAGTCCTTCTTCCCGAAGACTGAGCAAGCAAGATTTTGCTGGTGGCGACTCTGGCAAAGAAGATGAAGACTTATCTTCGGAGACAAGTGTTACTGAAACTGACGATCTACCCATTCAAAGGAAGCAGAGGAGATATCGAACGACATTCAATTCAATTCAGCTTGATGAATTGGAAAAGGCTTTTTCGAGATCACATTACCCCGACATCTTTACAAGGTATGCAAATTCAGCCCATCACCGTTTTACCTGTGCTCTCTTAATTCCTTTTATAATTGCTGAGCTATTCCTCTTGCAGCAATTAGCTCAATGTCTATTTAAAATGTAAAACATTGGATCATTGAACACACGAAACAATTTGTTTAATTGCAGAGAGGAGCTAGCCCTGAAAGTAGGACTGACGGAGGCAAGAATTCAGGTGAGCAATGTAACATTATTCTTGAATTAATGATATTCCTTCTAAAGTAAGACAATTAGGCAGAACATGAAATTAATTAACTTTCCAAGTGGAAAATGTGGATTGTGGTTTATTCACAAAGAAAACGACTGTGTGTATGATGAGGCACAAAAATAAATTAAATAACGCCCACTTGTCAATTAAATTCAATCTAAAACTAACATAATCCCACATATGAAAGGATAAAAAACTCATTAAACCTACTCTTGAATGAGAGTTCTTCTGGGTTCTTCAGGGTGGTCTGTTAAGTCAGAGTGTGTTTTCTTATTTCTGTGTGTCCATAATTGTGCTACGTAAGTAATTAGATTGGCGTTAATAGGTCCTTCGTTAGTTTGAGGTGATCTTGTATTCCTAATTTAGGAATTGCGAACCCGTTACTTCGTTACTCTTAAGTATATGTTTGCCTATCAAATATTCAATGACCTGTATAATAATCTTTCTTACAGGTGTGGTTTCAAAACCGAAGGGCAAAGTGGAGAAAAAATGAGAAAGTTGTGCATCCTTATGCCTCCCCTGTAACTGGCAATCCCATGCAATCTTTGTCGTCCAACCCGTTCAACGCAGCGGGGAGTACTTCATCTCCGTACTTTCTCGGAATGAAGAAGCCTGACGCGTGGATGCCACAGCATCAAAGCCGTGTTCCTTTCCACCCACAATACAACTTCCCATCCCTTCAGCCTCCAACTGGTCATTCCCATCATCATGGATTTCCACCGAATCCTTCGTTCCAAAATCTTCTTGCTGTGCATCTTCATGCGCTAGCTGCTGCAGAATCTCAAGCTCAACGGTCGCATCCAGCATTCCTAAACAGTCAGCATTTCCTCAGTATGTTACACCCACAACAGGCAATGCATATGGAGCAACGACTCATGGAAGAATCCAAACTCATTGCTGCCCATAATGATCTCAGAGAATCTTTACAACGTACACCGAGTCCTGCGAATAATGACTCCAATTCGAGTGTACCTCGAACTGCTAACAACTGTGATAAGTTCAGCATTGAGGGAATCATGAAAAGGAAGTCTTCCATTGAAGCTTCCCTTGCCTAATTTATTCTGTGAGTTTTATTATTACTGGATATTTTGAATAGTTCACAGTTTGTTTTTATTAAAGTATTCTTGTTGAATTAAATAAAGTATTTCGAAAGAATCGGACACTGATTTTGATTTCATGAATATTCATTTATTTGGAACTTTTTTAAAATGTAGAATGTTTGTATATTTATAAGCAAAACTAGTCTCGGAAATACGAACGACTACTACTAATAGTTCCCCCGTATTTTGACTGAACATGAAGCATCAGTATAGAATGCAGGATTGAAGTAAAGGAGAGACCAACGTTGATTAATAAAATCGTGTGAAATGTGGAGCAAGCCTGAAAAACATTGAAAAGCTGAATGCTTTCACCTTCGTGGTAATTCTTATTCACGACCAGAAAAGTGGACAAGGAGTAAACGAGGAATAATGAGAGATTCATCCAAGTCCAACCTCTCCATCCAGCTTCCTGTAAAAATTCAATCATCCATGTAATTGATTCTTAGGATTTAGATACTCAAATGTGTATTGAAAAATATTGACTTACCCCTACGAAAAACATAAGCGAAAAAACTACTTGCCCCAACCCAAAAGTAAGTGATAAGATAGATGCAGCCAATAACTCAATCGGGTAATGATTAGTGTCTCGTCTGATAAGCTGTGATAAGTAGTGATCAATCTGTAACGGGTCAGACTGAAGAACCTTTAATGACACTAGTACTCCGGTTGCTCCCAGGAGCTATAAAAATTTTAATTGAGTGAGTGGAAGACCAATTAGCTTATGATAAACGATAACTGTTGTAATGATATATTTTAATGCCAATTATTACTAAAGACAGCGATGATAAGACAATTTTTTGAAAAGTCATTGTGCTGTTGTTAGTAGTGTAGATCCTATCCATAGTGGATGTATTGTTGTAAATTTTATGCTTTTAGCAATTAGCCGATGTAAGAAAGGAACTCGCAAATTATAGAAGTGTAGAGGAACTCGAACAGAAATAAAATAGCTATAAATTCAATAAAAAAGGCAAAACTTATCGGGTTTTTATGTTGAAAAAAGTGTCACGATGTTTAAATGCGAGTGGTTAATTAGATACTAATGAAACAATACTAATCTGAATATACTCTACCAATTATTTACGAATTAATTCTCCTACTGCACTTCACATTGGAGGAAATCAGGAGCCATAAACCACAAACTTATCGCACATCCGTCATTTCCAATTTCTCATTACTGTTCCTCATTCTACTTATTCCACACACAAAAGCTGTAATAGTCTTTTTACGTGAAATTGATGTGTATTATTAAACATTCATGCAGACTACCAATCCATCAATACGCACACATCATTCATCCTCCTACTAAGGAAAATATGAAAATGGTCCCAAGATTTAAGGTGTATTAAAGGGCCTATCAAACCAACAAGAAAAGGAATAGACACCGAAAAAGGAGAAGTTGTAATGGAGAGTAATTGGCTAATCGTGACTTTGCAAGTTCTGTTGATAGAAAAGGTTCATTTAATGCCGACACACAAACACTCGAGAGTCCAACAATGGACAACAATATCAAATAAATTATCAAACTATTTTACACCAACTCATCATCCTCATTACCTAACAATGAAACCACATTTGGTCTTTAATTCACGGTAACAACAAAACGTGTATGTGCTCAGTGCCCGCATTCGGGCTTAATGGTGTATCCTTCTTCTTTATATTTATGATTCTACATGTTGCTATTAATATACTTATTTTCAATATAAAATGTGTAACTTCCACCGTCTCTCGTCATTGTTAATCGACATCACTCATTACTCCGATTTTACACTGGGCTTCCATCATCATCATCAGCCTCCTCATCACGATGATCATATCAACCGAGACTAAATAGTAATGAAGGGTTTCATTTTTCCCATTATTGGAGATGGTGCTTTTCCTAAGCATGTAGTTGTGTATAGTCCCTTTGAGTTCAATCAGGATGAAGAAAAGAGTTAAACCGCAAAAGATTATTTTGAAAAAGGAAATGATGGAAACACAAAGAGTGTGGTTGAATCTATTGTTTTTGTTGATATTGTTAAGAGAAAGAAGGATGCTCAGACAGTAAAGATCAAGCTGAGTGTATTTACGAAAATAAAAAAGGCCGAAAGTCATGAACTAATTTTGAACAATTGGACTCACGGAGAAAAGTCCTGAGTCAGAGGAAATTTCTTACAAAGTCATTCAGCCAGAGTAGCCGAAGGTTCCAAGTCGACAACTCCAAGTCTTTTTACGGTTCGAGGGTAATTTACTTCAATTTTAGTTTAACAAACAGGAACTCCTTATTAAAAAGTTTAAAAAGGAGTTCAATTCTCGTTTTAAAATGAGGATAAGATGCGCTACCGCAGCACCACTTGCCATGCACTGGTCGTCAGTTTTCATCGAGGTTTTTGCATATAATTATGTGAGGAATGTAGTGACAGCTAATTAGAAAAGCAACTTGGATCATGAACTCATTATCGTGATGAGGAAAAGTTGTTTTCAATTAGCAGCTCCTTGCAATACGGCCTGAGTAATGGGAAAGATCTTCGTGATCTCTAAAACTTTGAGCCATGGTTTATAATCATAGGTAGCTAATTGAAATTGCACCTGAATTGTCAATCTCTTGTTATTCCTTCGTGTAATTTGAATTTCATCAATTTCCAACCGGACCTGTTGAGTGTATGTGTGTGTGTCTGTGTGGAATTGTTAGTGTTCTCTTGATTTTGGCTAAGCAACAAGGACATTATACACGATGTCATGGTCTGTGTTCTGTGGCAATGGCTTAATTAATGAGTGCTGGAGACTTGTTTAAAAGGCACGAGACAACCATCCTGGAGACAGATAAGAACAATTAAAGAGTCACCATGTCCAAGAATGGGTTGGAATGACTTAAGATCCAAGTGAGATTGCCCGTTGAGTAGGCTTAATGGATTGAATTAGAGTTACAAGTGAGAGAGATTAGATTAGGGGAAACATGATCCATCCATTACAACCTTTTCTTTCAAGATTATTAAATTACTCTTGTACACTGTGAGTGCTAAGGTAGTCTTCTTCTTTTCTTGTTGTCTTCTAAGCGCAGTCTGCTGACTCCTCATCAAAAAGACTTCACTTCAATGTTAAATCCTGCCCTGTAGAGAATTATAAATGCACATTGAAAGGTGCTGCTCCTGCTCCTACTGCCTCCTTCCTTCATATTCACGATCAAAGTCAAGGGAATCCCATTCTCGTGAAGAATGAAAAGTACTAATTGTTTTTGAGAATGTTTTCTTATTTATTTAATCCACTCAGCATTCTGTGCATTCATCAGCTCTGTCATTTTTTAAATTACCTCTTCTATTTAATTACTCTTCTAATTACTTACCTGCATGGCGAATACTAAACACTTTGTGGCTTAAGAAGTTCATGATGCATAATTTTGTATCAAGTCTGACATTCATTGGGATGGCATAAAAAGAAGCAGAGGGAGAGAGAAGAAGTGGCTGCGCTTTCTTATTACTATGAGAGATGGTTGTTCTTGCCCGATGTAAGGTAATTACATTAAAGCTTTGAGGCTAATGAGTGCTTCGTGATTCCTCGGCCACGCCTCCACCCAAAGTCAACATGTCCAAGAGAGTGTATATTCATTGAAGCCATGAGTAGAGATCACTTCAAAGAAATTAAATGAGCCAAAAAGAATCAAGAAGAAAGAATAAATGGTTGATCATTAAGAATTGTTCACAAAAGGTTGCGAGACGGTATAATGGCCTGCCGGTGCTTGTCACTACAAACCTAACAATATACAATAAGTATACACTCCCCATCTTTTCGGGCATCTCGACTAGATGAAGGATTCTTCCTCTGTTACGTAACACTACACAAAACTACTTCACCAAACAAATTGTTACCACACACAGTATGACAGTTTTTTAGCCTCACCGATTTAGACACAATAATAATAGCCGAACAGCTATTGACTACCTCTTTCTTCTCTCCATTAACTTAACTGTACATGTAAGCTTTAACTGCTAAAAAGCCGTACCTGAAGTGATTTCAAAACGGTTTAGGCAGCAGGAGACAGCAGATTGGAAGGCTTACAGACTGACAGGGAAAGAAGCAAGATTAGGGTCCATACTAGACTGTTGTGTCATTGAGGATTTCTGGGAAATTTTCACAGGAAGCGCTTACTTAGCCACTGTCTTACTTGTAATTTCATTTAGGCAGCGTCTTGTAATTAGAGCTCCGTTTTCTAAAACCAGCTTACGCCTTCTATTCGCTCACTGGTGTCTCCATTCATTAAGAAGTTCGTCAGTTTTTCTTCTTAGGAAAAACAAACAGTGGACAGCACACCTGCCTGCCTTCATCTCGTCTGCTATACGTTTCACATCCTTCATCTCATATCTACTAATAACCTGTCGTAACCGTTGGAACACTTGAAGTTCAATATCCATTTGGAATTCTTCATTTATATTCTACTTTTCAATTAGAAATCAAATCAACCTTCTTCAGAGAGATTAGATTTGAATTTAAATGCACTTAATGGAGTTCATATAACGTTAAACCAGTTTAGACTAATTAAAATGATATGGACCGAGAGAGGGAGAGAAGAATGAATATGTAAGGACGGATATTACATACACGTTGAATTGGATTTAAAACCCTTCCCCCTGCGGAGACTCCAAATCAAATTGATTAGTTTGTTTGTATTGAGGATGAATTTATGAAGTGAACTGAGTGCAATTACCCATTCAATCAGATATATCCTCCTTAAAGTATTTGTATGCAATCAGTGTCTCTATTCACCAGTGGAATGAAATAAAATTAATTCCTTTTTAAATGTCTATTCATTTAATTGTGCTGGGTTAATCTTTTCCCATTCGTCCGTCTTTGTGTCGTAGTCTAATCAATTCTTCAATCTCATTCACAGTCATTCAACGCGATGATGCAGTTTGCGTACAAAATGATTATCATTAACATGAATAGCAACAATTCTTATTATAGTCTTTTACGGCTCTCGTCTTGCTAAACTGTTGAATGTCAATTGCTAACTGCTTATATCCTACTGCTGTGTCTTGTGTGTGGAAATGTAGCCGCCTATTTCATACAGAATTTGGATTTCATTTTAGCTTTTATTAAATTCTAGAATTAGATTAGTGTTGCTTAAGAGAATCTTAACCCTTCTCAATGTTTGAAATAAATAAGGAAGATGAGAGAGAGGAGAGAGACGGATAGAAAGAAAGAAAGTGTTCCTGGAGAGAACCCCAGGAGTTGACAAACATGTAGAGAGTTTCTGTTTCTTGTTTTCCATTTATTTTCAAGAAAGATGTGTCAGAGGTCATGTCATGACACTAATAATCAGCCAGACTCAAGAGGAACCTCAGCAAGCATATATGTTACAAAATGATAAATTCACTCTCTGGCATCTGGGAAATAAATATCCTACTTGGATATTGGATACTCCAATTTTAGATATTACTGAGCGAGACCGGAGATTAATCAACGGATATTTCTCATCTATTCGAAGAGTTTCATGAAAAAGGGTTAACTTTTTAACCTCTTGACTTCAAATCATCGGAGGTTTCATGGGATAGGTTTCAGCAGACGAAACCATGTTAGGCCTGTGCTAAGTACAACATAACACACACCCCACACACATTCTCCTGACACACGCAACTGTGGTGCACATATGCTACATTAATTCCATCACTCACCTTCTCGCAGGATGTAATTGATAAATGCACAATAATTATGCATCCCTCGTTTATTTGGATTTGGATAAATAAACACCAATGTTTGATTATAGGATAGCGTAATCGGTTATTTTGCTCATGAGCTCGTGACATGAGCTGAGCTCCGAGTTGTCAGCTCTCTTATATAACTACAGAAGGTCACTTACTTATTAAGTGATGAACTGCAATTATACTTTAAGCTCGACCACAGCTTAAACCATATGCGTGTTTATCTCGGATGATAACTTTTTATTCTAATAGAAGGTCACTACTTGCATTTGACCGTATTGCTATCTATTCACTAGTCTCAATTGGAGCTTCAATCAGTATTCCAGATTCGGCAAGTTTAACTGTAAACAGCTCTCATGTTGAATCAATAGCACATAGCTCCGGTTAATTTTGCTTGAGCTTTGACAGACAAATTTTCAGAGCTAGTACAGTATTAGTAATTATGGAATCTACAACTTTGTTTTGGGGGGCAATTCTGTCAATTGGAGTTTACTTTCTTTTTTTCTATAAGACAAGAAAAGTACGAATGTTGGAGAAAATTCCCCGTCCACACCATTACCCTATTGTTGGAATTATTCCAGAATTTTTAAAAAGGGACAAATATGGATTGCTCCTATTGTTGAGTGAGTGGGCAGAGGAGTTTGGGTCGGCTTATACAGTCGGTTCAATATTTGGAAGTACTGTTGTCTTAAATGAATCAAGTTCTGTTGAGGTATACAACTTCTTATTGTAAGCTGTTTATGCTAAAATATTTTACATCATGTGTGCAATTTGTTTTTGGGACAGAAAATGTTGACATCTCAAGTTAATATCTCAAAAGGATCTGATTATGAATATATCAGGCCTTGGCTAGGCGATGGACTTCTTGTGAGCACAGGTTATTACTTTTCCAACATATTTACATAGCGCTCATGTAGTACAGAAATCTCGCTCGTTAAAAACTGACGCCGGTTTATGCAACTCTGCTTTAATTGATTTTTGTGGTTTTTGACGTAATCAGGCCAGAAATGGGCCCAGAGAAGAAAAATGTTAACTCCTGCCTTCCACTTTAGAATATTAGAAGACTTCATGCAAACTTTCAACAAAGAAGCGTACACCCTAGTAAAGGTTTTGAAGACCAAATGCAACGATGAGCAATTCCTTGATTTGTCAGGATACATTTCTAGATGTGCTTTGGATATTATTTGTGGTAAATTAGTTCGAAGAGTTCAGTTTCATTAATGCAAACCAAAGGAGCTTTAATTAATGCTGGTTTGATGTTTTGTTGATTAAAATGTTAGACACGGCTATGGGCCAAACTATAAATGCACAAGAACGCATAGACAGTCCGTACATCAAGGCTATATACGAGTTCGTAATCTACTTTACAATTATCAAAATGAATTGTAATTAAGAGCACAGCTAATTGTATTCCTGTTTGTTACAGATTCGGGAGCATGATTCAATACAGGTCGATTAGGCCTTGGTACCAATCTGACTTAATTTGGAGGTTGACACCAACTTACCGGAAACAATGTAGTTTAATGAAAGTACTTCATGAATTCACTGAGTCAGTAATCAAAGAGAAGAAAAAGAAACTACAACAGGAAAAGGCTAAAGGTAGCAGTGCATCTATTAAACCAACTACAAAGGAGGAAGAAGAAAACATTTATTTCCAAAGTATGTTTTAAACACACATGAGTAATTCCGAGATGCACATGCATATTGAATTAATCAGTCATGCGATTTTTTTGACAGCCAAGAAACGAAGGGCATTTTTAGACTTGCTGCTAGAAGTTCAGATGGAAAAGGGAGAAAGCGAGTTGAGCGACACAGACATTCGAGAAGAAACAGACACTTTCATGTTTGAAGGACATGACACAACTTCTGCCAATATGTCTTTCATCCTTTACGCACTTGCAGCTTACCCTCAAGTTCAAGTACGGAATTAACAATTAATTAATAACCCAGATTAAGCACAGATAAAGCGAATACTCATTCATTCCCATGAACGAATAATCTGGTAGCCTGTGCTAAAGAAAAATTCAGCGCTCGATTAGTTGTCTTTAGATAATGAATTTTATTATTTCACTTATCGAGCTCACATTATTCTCGACAACGCAAAGTATGCAATCAATGTAAAATTAATAACTATTTTGCATCTTATCAATTAAAATGTACACAGGAGAAAGCAGTGAAAGAACTAAAAGAAATATACGGAGATGACAAAACTCGTCCAGTAACTTCTAAGGACCTCACACAAATGAAATATTTGGAATGTGTTATCAAAGAAACCCTTCGAGTTTATCCAAGTGTGCCTTTTATCCAACGGAAACTCACGACAGACTTGGAAATCGGTAAATAATTGAGTGCAAGCCTTTCAGCAATTTGTAACTGCTGCTTTATATTTAACCCAAAAATTGAAATAGATAACGGAAGGATCCTCCCAAGAGATCTCACCATCGGAATAAACATCTACCAGATCCACCGTGACCCTAAGAAATTCCCGAATCCAGAATTGTTTCAACCTGAAAGATTCACCCAAGACGACATGAAGGATCCCTTCGCTTTTGTACCATTTTCTGCCGGCGCAAGAAACTGTATTGGTAAGTATCGCATCAGTCAAACTCATCTCTTTTGACTCAGAGTGCCTAGCCCATGACACACCTGTTAAGTCATTAACTTTATCTCGAATCCGCCTTAGGTCAAAAGTTTGCTATGATGGAGGAAAAAGTAGTGATCGCAATCATCTTGAGAAACTTCAAACTGAGTACCAACATAAAGCCAAGCAATTTTCGTGTAGCTGGTGAGATGGTTCTTCGACCTGAGCATGGAATACCCATCAAACTTATTCCTAAGTAGGTCAGTACTTTTTCATAAAATAGGTGAAATTAATAAAAATCTTGTGGGCTCAACCGTTCCACCTACGAACCTACCTCAAGACTCTCAAGATAAATTGAATTTCTTCGTTCCATAGAAAATTAATATGCGTTACATTAGGTTCAACACTTTGCCTCAGTCCTGGGACGTAATCAATAAAAGGAAAAATAACAGCCGTAGCATCAGAGCGACGTCTTCAAAAAAGATATACATCCGTTTCCTGAAATTAAGTCTGTGTGTGTGTGATAGGTGTTGACTGGAATAATGAAGGGAGAGTATTCTAGAGTTCTAGAGGCTAGAAAAGCAGAAACTTGAGAGACTGCACAAGAAAGACGGGATTTAGGATTTATCAACGCTTATTACAATATTATTACAGCGGTGGTGGGTCAATTAGATTCAGGAGGCCTTACTTATCATTACAATACATTGATACTGTTGATACACACTGCCTTATACTTCTAGCTGAATTGCATGAACAACGATAAGTGTTGGTGAGTGGTGAGGTGTGTCCAATGGCTAATTGATAGCGTGATGAAATGAAGCATCCGGCAGAGTCTCCCACATCACGGCAATTCACCCTTCTTCCTTCTCAAAATCTGCCTTTATTTATCCTTCATCCTTTACTCAGTCTACTCCTCTGATGCTACCTCTCAGAAAAGACACGATGGAAATTAACTATAATTAGATAATTTGTATTTACTTTGCCCCACGAAGACGACTCCGATCAACACATGTGTTGCTTACGGTGTAAAGGGGAGAGAACACGACAAATAAGGTTGCATGAGAAGAACATTTTGTTCTGTAATAGAATACCAACAATGAAATAACATTATGATAGTACTTGACTCCTGTACACTAATGACTTTGCGTGAATAACTCCACACAGAGAAAAGAAGAAACTTTTCTCACTGTGTGTTATTCAACCGAGAAGAACAAATAATAATCACCGTGTCCAGACGCACCACCAACCGTTATATCATTATGTAAGTATATCAACAATGTGTGTGTAACGTGTATGCATTTATTTTCTCCATGAAAGCATCCACAGGAAAAAAGAATGTCTCGAGCATTTCATACACATCTTTAAACCTGTGTGCGGACAATGGTAGTGTAATTAATTACATTGTAAATCAAGACTCTTAGCTAATTGTTGTCATTCTTATTGTTAAATGGTGGGTGTGAAATGTCATGTTAAAGAGAGAATGACATGGATACTGTGGGGTGTAGGGGACCGTGAAATACCGACAAAGACTGCCCACTGGGTTAACAAATATCGACTCACTCTGCAGTGGGCCCTTCTCAAGAAGAATTCTAATGTTTCGAAAAGACAACAATGTCAAACTTCTTAAAGCGCTCAATAGATGAAGAAGAAGCCTTAAGGAATAATGTAAGGCTTGTCTGGAATGATGGATTAAATGAATTTCATTTATCTCTCATTCACAAGTCATAATTTTGATCAGAAAGAGAAGCCTCTCCTCTAGAACTCTAGACGCAGTCCTTCAGTTCAGATGAATGATACATTAGAAGAATAGAATTACATAAATTATTAAATTAAAGAATCAGTAGTAGAAGAAGTAGAAACGATTGACGCTAGCTGGGCTATTGACTGATTGATCACGTTTTAATAAATAAGCTATTGAGTATAAATGTAGGCAGTGTGATAGGAGAACCAACAACCTCTCACAAAGTTATTGATTGCATTGACTCGTCAAAGATTTATTACTGCAAGTACCTACCACCGACCATCATGCACACATGGTTTTGGAAGTGGATTTTATTTACTTCCTAAGAGGTCCATGTCATGTCGATTAGAGATTTAACTTCGTGCAAGACCTCAGCAGGGGATTCGCATTACATTATAATGTGATTCTCATATCTGAAGTTAAGTTAATGGCCTTAAGTGACATTTTTATTAGTTTTAAATTGTTTTCTTCTTGCGTTATGATCTGTATTGCTCGCTGAAGGGGAATCTGTGAGCATCTCTTTAATACAGAGATACAGACTTACACAGACTTAGACCAGACCGATGGGAAGATTTACGGGACAACTAAAAGTTCCCCGTGTGTTTGTAAAGTTGTACACAATTTAGTGATTGCAAAGAGTATTCACATATTCTATGAAGGCAACTTTAATGCTTTGAGTTGACGTGCAACAGGAAAAAATATTAAACAAAAGGCAATTAATTAAGTTTAACGATGATAAATGCAGACTAAGATTTCTTCCCTGGTTGTTGAACAATTACTCTTGAGTCTTAAGTAGGAAATGTGTATTGGAGATTTGAAGATTGAAAAAAGGCTGAAGAGAAAATCGGACTCTCCTTGTAAGCATGTATGAAGTACGAAAGGGAAGGAAGATTAAGGTTTTTGCAAAGGAGTATAAAGAAGGCTTTTTGTATGTAAGCTGAGTGCCTAAAAGGTACATGTGAGAATGAATTAAGCATCTTTTAATTGGTGATTAGTGAGCAGAGAAGGTGGTTGCTTGTGGAGGTGATCGTGCTAAGAAACGATAAATAATGCAAGAGATGTTTACAAGAGATTTCATGCATGTCAAATACTAATACGGACATTGTGCACGAAATCTCCGTACAAGTTAAATGCTAATATGTAATGTGGGATCCCACTCGAGGAGAGTCTGTGTCCTCTGTGTGTAATGTGAGGCTTGTATTATACTTGATTTACCCTAATCCAAGTAGATTAGAGTAATCCATACTTCTACTCCCGACTATTACACACATGAAGAGAGAACGAATGAGACCAGAGAGCTATAATCCTCACATGTGTTTGTAGTTTGTATATAAACTACCATTGCTTGCATGAGTTCATTATGATGATTGGCAGTTCCAATTAACATTTTGAACAAATGGAAGACCTCCTTGGAGGAGTCCAGAAAAGAGATCCGTTTCTACTTCACTCGAACGATGACTCTTATTTACAAATCCGTCTTTTTATTGTAATCAAGTACCTTTTTGTAATCTACAAATGATTATTTGGTAGTGGTGAAAGGAATTTCATGATTGTTGTGATACCCAGACTTTATCTGTTAAAAATTTAGATTGGTGATGGAGCGAGGAAAGGTTTTTTAGGAGGTGGACACAAGCATATATTTAGTTAATTGAGTTAGGAGACACACTAAAAGTTTTGTGCTGTGTCTCTCTGGTCTCTCTGGTGGATTATTAGAATAATGAAAGGCCTTGTTTAGGTAATGAAGGGGTCATAAGGGGACGTGACTTTTCTTCTCAAGGACACTTAATTTTTTGAGATCACAGACTTTGGTATTGTACAGTCGTACTGGTACTGCTTACCAACTATTGTTATTTAATACAGAGAGGAGAAGGGTTGAAAGAACATTTCTCAGAAGTTAAATTCTCAACCAGGCGGCTCATTTCTGCTAATGATTGACCAAAAGAAAACGATATGTGAATGTGGACGAGCAGAAGGGAGAGAGAGAGAGAGGGAGACAAAAGGTGAAATTAATTTTATGGAACAATGTCAGACACAGGATTAGATGACTCTTTATTACAACTTACGAGAGTACAAATTACGTGAATGTAAGTAACCCTTTCTACTTTTCCCTTGAGGGGTGACACACTGAAGGTAATAACTTGAGGTAAGTGCAGAGAACTGTTGTTGACTGTGGTGGTGAATGAATGAACAAAACTGGATGAAGGAAACAGTCACACAGTCACACAGACTCCTTCCAAACAGACAATTGACTTCAAATTTTTAGCATTTACTTACATAGACGACACGGTAGAAATGATTACGCTTGAACATTGTCAAAGGGAGTGTTTGAAAAGGTTCCCCTGGCCTTCGAAATATTTGGAAATAATGGGGGATGATTACTGAGCGACGTTTTTATCGTCTGTCTCCAATATGTTCCTTATTACTGGAGACTTCACTTACTTTCGCTATACTCATCAATTAGCTGGACAATTCAACAGTCGGCAGTCAATGAGCTTTTAAACTTTAAAAAATACAAATTATGAAACTGTATGCATTCGTCATTTGCGATCAGAACTTCGACGATTGTCCCTATATATCCTGACCATCCACACCTGAAACCAATGAATCTGGGCAATAGGAATGAAATGCTGTCATTTTCAAATGACTTTTTATACTTAACACTCTTTACATCATGAAGTAACCTAACGATGCTAAATAATAGTGTAATGAAGTTCGTGTCAAATAAGATCACCTGTTTATGGATGAAATAGAAAAAGACGAATAATGATTATGATTGGCAATTAGGGAGTAGAAGTTCACCTGTGGAGAATGGAAACTTATAGTAAGAACGACTAGTGAAACCTCTATAATCTTTTTCAGTTGCATTAAGCCGAACTTGACTTTTCTCATCCAGCCAGACAGTCCACTTCCGATAAGACAATGAAAGCGACTGCTGCCTGACTCTTCCTTCTGTTTAAAACCAATGATGGTAGTAGACCACCCTGCAACCTTTATTGAAAAGTTGTGTTCGGCTAAGGCGTCAACTCTCCTCTTGTATCTTGTCAATTTCCTGATAAGCCCATTAGCTCAACATAAGCTTGATTACTTACTCACACCTTTCTTCTGGACGGAAACAGATGACTTTGGCAATTTCCTTGTGTGTGTATTGGCCGCAAAATCATCATAATCATCTTCTTCTTCCTCTTAAAGACACAAGACACAATCAAGCGAGAGATGAGAATGAGGTAACTACGTAAGAAGTTTTTTTTCTCACAATTCATTCGATAATAGGCGACTTTCACACAGGGAAAATAGACAAGGATGAGGGGTTTATACATTGAAATCGGAGCTACCACCATGACCGTTTACCATTAACGATGGATTTCCAGAGTAAAGGAAGATGAGGTTGGAGTAAATGAGGATAAGCGAGTGAATTTGGATAAGGTAATTGTTGGTGTAGAGAGGAAGAGAGGGATTACATATTGAAGGATCATCCCCTTTAGCACGGACAATATATTATTTCACGCATCATTAGCGCATCCTCAGACAAACAAACAAACTCCTTTTTAAGGGCTCCTCTACACAATTCAGACGAACCCAATTTCCGATGAAACAAACGATGATTTCTGTTCCCAGAAGTGCCATAATTCATTCAATAGAACAATCATAATAGTCCGCCGTGTATCTTTCTGCGTTGCATCAACAACACAACTATAGCATAGGAGAGCAGAGTTAAGAGGTAATCGAAGGCTTATTGCTTAAAGAACAAGAAAAAGGAAGGGGCTGTTCACCACACCGTGGTCATCACTTCTTAAACCCAAGAAGACTGCGCGAACACTCTTAATGCACTTCCATGTCGGAGTTAACAAAAAGGATGAGTCCAATTTGTAAAAATCCACCCTTTCTTTCTTCCTTTTAATTAGTTTAGCCATAATGCTTCGATTTATGAGTCGATTCCTTAATCCTATTCTTTCTTCTCTCTAAACCAAAGAGAGAAGCTGTAGCCAACAAACTATCTCTGCTGCTCTTTTACATAAACTTACGCGTTCATTTTCCTAAGCCACAAGAATTCTCTTCCATTATCATCTCCTTTGCTCTCTGCCCACTTTGACTTTACTAAAAATAGACGAAAAAGTTCAAACAGGAGATTAGGAATAAAATTGTTCACTCAAGCCTTCATTTCTTTGATGGTTCGAGCAAATCTGTGAGCTGAGCTTCTTGTTAAAGTGCTTTGCTTACAAATTCGATTTTTTGTAGGGGAACAAAATGTGCCGTGACATTGGAGGTGAGGGATGTACTGATCCGTGACTAAAAGTTGTCGAGAGGAAACACGTGCATAGCCAATGGATTAACCAAATTCTATGTAACATTAGCGATAGAAAGAGTCGAGGAGGAGGATTCGATTATTGGTTATAAGACATTAGGAAAGAAATAAGGTCAATTTGAAACTAATGCTGACTTTCTCGCCTTATGGGTTAACACCTTTAATATCAAATGATCTATCATCAGTTCAGTATATCTTTCCCTTAATTTAAATTCCTATAAAGTATACAGTACATAATATACTCTTATAACCAAGCCAGTCTTGTGTTTAGCCCCATCACATCATCAGACCTTCTTAAATAACCTTGCCCTTTGTTTCTTCATCGATATCGTCTTCCGTGGATAAATTGAGTGAAGATGACTTTGTTGAAATTTGCTACCTTCTTCTCCCATCCACACACACCGCCCAACAGCACACACAGTCCATGACAATTAACCCTTCGACATTTCAGAGAACACAGCCAACTAACTATTACACTACAAAACACAGCATCAATGAGGCATTAGTAGTTTGTTTGGTAGTTGGTGGCGAGGAATTGAGGATGGTAGCATTTCACATTATGAAATCTGATTTTTCATCTCTCCACTCTTATAGCGTACAACTCCTTGCTAAGAGGGATACAAGTAGAAGAGATCGTCTTGCGAGATATAACGTGAAGGTAGGGGGTGGTTTTGGTTTTGATGGAGGTAGCGAAGCAACTACAGATGAGACCCAGTAGGAATATTCGATTACTTGTATAATATTAATTGATGTAATTTGTGCTGAGTTCACAAAGAATGATGTCAGCAGGGAAGTTCTTTTCTTTTTCAAAATTAAATCTCATCTCTCAAATTAACCCTCATTTGCAAATCACTCTCGATCCTATTTTTATTAATAATGCCATCCGACAGAGGAGCCCTCTTCTTCTTCTTCTCCTCCATTTACATTCTCTGGGAGCACAACAATCAGAAATCTAATTTATATCCACGAAATAATTAATCAAACATGACTTTCATATTCACCCTGGTGAAGAGCGTTAAAACTGAGTTACAGCAAGCAGAGAAGAGATACAAGACTGCTGACTGCTGATTGTCCAGATGTAAAAGTCCAACCTGCAAGGAAGTAATACGAATATGCCACTGAATTCATCGCTCATCAGCACACAATCAACAAGACCATCTTTCATCTCTTCCATCATTCACTCTCGTTTGTTCTTCAGAGAAGTTTACGCGGAGATAAGTTGGAATTTATAGAGATTTTTTCCCTGCAGGGCTTAAATGTATTTTGACTGCTGGCCAGTTCTTGTTCCGTAGAATGAGGCAGACAGACTCAATTAGAAGTCAGTTGACTGAATGAGCCATAAATTTGCGTTGGATTAACTCAGATCTTAAAAAAGTAGCCGGCTTTCTTCAATTCTGCTTGAGGACACTTCGATAATTCCAAGTTTCCTAAACACAATTAGCAATAATTAATCAAATAGGCCGGTGGACGGTGGACTCTGCGTGTTGTGTACTACTTATCCTTTTGCACATCATTTTAATCTGACTTTGTCTCTTCATCTTCCTCCTCAGCAGCTCCTCCTCTTTCTAATACTTGGGCCGTGAGCCCTTGCTCGTGTAATTTGAAGGCTTCAAACTGCCCTAAGGAATAGCTAGTGTCATTAAGAGCAATAAAGATGATGATAGGAAGAAAGTTAATTGCAATTTACGACTCGGCTTCTCTTTTCGTCAGACTAACACAAATTATCATTTTATTACATATTACTTCTTTCAACTCTCCTCAATATGCAACTGTGTGTGTGTGTGCAACTTCTTACAGCAACCTCATCTATGTAATGCTTCGTTTTTTGAAGGTTTATGTCTGAAGGAAAGAAATACATGGTTATTTTTATTAGTAACACCATAGCACTTCATTGTCTAACCACATATAAAATATGTATTAGCTATATAGCTGGAGTATAATGAATAAAGGAACACTATTAATGTATTATTGAAGGAGAGAGCCGAGAAGCCGAGAGACTTTTTACTTTTTAATAGCAACGAAACATCGCATCGCCTATTATTACATCTACTATGAAGTATGAAGTCTTCAAAAATGTAAGAGTAATGAAGCCACTCACAATTACAAGAGTTGAGTGAGAAGATTGATTTTAATTGCCCAATTTACTGAGCAAATATTCTTTGATCAGAATCAATCACTTCTTTCCCTATGTGATTATTGGTTGTTTAATGATACGGTAAGTCTGGTAAGACCAAAGGTGTTGATTGCTTTTGAGTTTCTCAAGGTTGCTTAATAGCTCCTCATGATCGTCGTACACACGGATGAGGAAAGAACAATAAATGTAAGGGACCTTCTCATGATTCAAACGTAGAGTAGCTCTGCGCGTATATGTACGGATAATGAGAAGAATAGGCAGCACTACACTTCGTGGTAACACTATGCGATACATTCTTTTACGCTTGAGGAGTAATTTAATGGCAAGATTTGGTTAAATTTTGAAGTGGATTTGATTTGATATCCATGATATTTTATGTAAAACTCAGCAGGGGTGTGATTGATACTCGAAGCGTATTGGAGAAGATGTTTTGTTTGGATAGATTTTGAAGTTGACATGAGGGTAAGTGACAGTTAAGGAGATTAAATTAATATAAATGAATTACAAGTTGTCAAACAAGGTCTGCCAACTGTTATTCTTTGAAGAAGAAGACGAAGGCGAAGGCAGGAGATGATGTGAGGAGACTTTGTGTGTACAGAGTGTTTAGTGATGGGGGTATATTATTATAGACTCGGTGTGTGCGTGTACACTTTTATATGTAAAAGCCTGTTTAGCAGAATTGCGAACTAAATCTGTAGAGTAATTTAGTAGGTGGAGAAGCAGGGGGTCCAAATTCAATTAAACTCTTTCCTATAAACAATTGAAGAATTATTTAGCATTTATTAGGGATCATGATTTCACATACTTTGGCATCCAATTTACCCCCTACTCCTTCCATCCAAATCTAATTAACACATTTACATTTTATTCCCTCAAAAATCCCACAACTTTCAGGGATCCCAAAGTTACAACAAAGTGCTCACGATTTCCAACTTCCAAGCAGCTCGCCCCATTAGTTATACGGTATTGTTAGATTGTATAATATTGTGTATGCGTACGGTTATCATTTGTGTCTTTCATCTTTCTGTCTACACTTCATGAAAAGTGACTCTCCAAAAGTCCAAAAGTATCGAGATGAAATAAAATGGAAATGTAAATAAGCACTGTGATTTAAGGGCTAGAAGGGAAAAGTAATTTACCCATTTAAATAGCCGGACTTAGGTCAAAGGGATAATTGGATGTAAGCGTTTTGTTTTATGAGTAGAACCCCCACTGCCACCTCAAGGGCTCACTTTACTAAAATCCTACTTGGATTTTTCTCAATAAGATCCTCCCTTGTACACGAAGAAAGTAGGCAATCATCAAAAGGTAAAGGTGTGTATGTGTATTCGTATACTCTGCTCATTTGAGTGTTATCGAGAAGTTGTAAGAAATACGCAGAGAGATAACTGTGGGGAATTACCATTACGGTAATGATTATCAGCTGAGTGTAACTTTATGCTTTATAATCGGCCAATAATGCTTGTGTGTGTTCAAAGCAGTTTTGTTTAGTAGTGGTTGTAAACCTAATCACATTACATTATAGTACTTTCCTCTGTTGAGGAGACGAGGAAACCTTCTGCGTTTTTTGTCCAAATTTATGATTTCCGGAAACTGTGTGTAAAACGCGAAACTGAAATTATTAATCCACGGAGATCTAATCTGAAAAAGTTAGCCTCATTAAATCCGTGACTGCGGACATGCCAAACTCTAATCCTTTGCTTAACAACCTCATACGACTACTTTATATACAGACTACCCGGATTAATAAGGGCAGGCAGGCAGGTAGTAGAGTCTGGCAGACGCGCAAGTAAAGCTTAAGCTTAAGGTTCACAAAGAAAACGAATAAAAAGGTGGAAAGGAGTTGAGAGTCGGTGTGGGAGGAGCAGATAAAATTACATTTTGTTCCAGGCCCTCTACTCGCTACTTCCTAATTGGTATAACTAGACGGAATGCAATTAATTCTTACCTGGTTATCTCATAAATCTCAAAATATTTCCTTCATGTTCCATGTCCACTTCCATTCCAACCAAAACAAATATGCTTTTCCTGCTCATGTCAAAAAAGACCTGAATAAGACTTCCAAATGGGAGAATTCTTTTTGAGTAAAAACCATACTATTATACACATTTACTTTCTACACAGTCACAGTCAATAAGTAATATGGGAAAAAGACTAATTCTCATTGTGTGTGTGCTGCATGAGAACATTAGAACATTAGATGGTAGAAATTACTTACGTACACGATATCGTTCTTCAATTTTCTGTTATAAATGGATGGATGCAAAAGCGTATTAGTCATTTTGACGGGATTCCCTTATCAGCTCATTAACATCTTTCTCTTTATTGCTAGAAAAATCTTGGTTGATTTTTCACACAACATGTTAACTTGTTTTCCACGATTCTTTAAGAGATTAGTTTTAAATTATTGTATGGATATTTATAGTATATTCAAAAGGAAAAGAAACACTGAAGTGTACTTCGATAGATTGCATTGTTAATGTCGTTGGATCATGCTTATTTCTACAATTAAATAAATGTGTCTAGCGTCTAGAATATCTAGAGTCTAGAGTCTAGACCCCAAGGGAAGTAAGCAGGTGGAGCCATATGTAAAGAATTAAAATTACGTAAGGAATTAATTTAAGCAATGTACGCAGTACGAAGAGAGTAGCGTCATATCGTTAACAGAGGTCTGATTTACGATTGGAAGCTGGTGAAAAACTTGAACCTCAGCAATCATCCGGCAAGCAGAGCAGGTCGCAGGTGGATCGGCCGAGTATTTTATTGAATTAATAATAAATGTATGTAACTTCGGCACTAACGGTGAGACAAGTCTGTTAATGCGAAGAACGGGATGACATTAAACTCTTTATGATATTAAACTTATGATGAAGACAACTTTTAACTTTTATTACCAGGTTATTGACTCAGTGGGTAGTAAATGTGATTTAATTGGGAATAATGATTGGAGTGAGTGGCATTAATTACAGGGCAGAGAAGTGCATTAATTTAGCAATTATGATTAGGTGTCTTTCCTCAATCTTGACACTATATAGGCTAACGTACGGCGAACCAGCCTCAGCACCTTCCTTCACAAATAAGGACCTCTCTAGACAAGTACAAATAAAGTGAGTGCCTGAGACAGCAATAACTTGGAAGAGATTGCTTGAATGAAGCATTAAAAGTCTTATCTACTGGACATGACAATGTAATTAGACTTTATGACTCCGTCCATTAAAACCCGATTATATTCCTTTTTCTCCCCACAAACACACACACACACATCATCCCGCATTCCTCAACCCTTACCTCATCATCTCTTCGATAAGTGTGTGTTTTTAATACCAGCCCTCTGGTATACAAGTACACTTTTTCCCTAAAATAAACTTGATGAAATGCTGCTGCAATCCACTTCTCATCCCACAGCATCATCATCACTATGAGGTTTGATAAGATTAGCAGAAGAAAGGCAAGTTTAATTCCTGAGATTCTTCTAAAATAGGCAATGCCATAGTAAACATGAGTCGAGTGTCTGTGGATGGTTGAAAGAATGTGGATCTATGAAATATCTCTTCTAGTGTGAGTCTGTGAGTGTGTGTGTGTATTTTTTAAAAGGTTAAAAACTATAATTAGGTTATCTGTGGTACGGAGTAAAAGTGCCATATAGACCAGACAGGGAGTAATTAACAAGAGACTCGGGGTAATAAAGTAAATGTAAAGTAGTTAAGAGTTAATGTGTTTAAACGTTGTTAATTGGATGGATAAATAGGTGTAAGAGGAGACAGAGGTAATGAAAGGTTGAATTTGAATTGCAAATGGTGACTTTTGGTTTGGTTGGTTTGCCTTTGAATGCCCATATGGATTAATAGCCCCCAGCCCACAGCACTCCACGCACATACAGATTAGGATTATCCTAATTGCATTAAATCTGTGAAACTAATGAGCTTTTCGTGACATCACAACCCCGCCCACTCCAGCCCTTCTAAACTTTTGCTTGAGCCTTTTTTGAAACTTTATCGTTTTATCTGAGTGCCGCATCATCAGGCGAAATCCCTTCATCATCAGCAGAGGAGGTTTCTACGTAAGCTAACCAACTTCAAATTAGCTGAGTTTGGAGATACATAAGGCTGACCAACAACAGCTGTATAGGTTGGTTGAGAGTCTAGTAGTCATAAGTGAGTAGGCAGTTGCATCATAACGTTGAATCGGTGAATGTATAAAAGTTGGCTGTACGCGACCACTTCTTATCGTTAGCAGGTAAGAATTCCAGTGTGATGCAGCTTCATTTATTAATGGTAAACTTATAGGGTAAGAAGAAAAGGAGTTTTTATGTGGACATAATTTAATTTATGATGGTTCCAGAGGCTCCGCCATCTTTCTCCACTCTTTATTTACATATTACTTATAGAAAGGTATAACCGGAATTGTGAAATGGATACCATGTTCATGTAGCGTAATTGCAGGTATCCCGTACAAGGCTACCTTTAACAAACCGCCCTGCTCAGCCAATTATCCAATGCATATCTGGAAGAATTGTTGAATATTTATTGCCTTCCTGCTACCGAATTACTTAGAGCAAGAGTTCCACAATTAATTCATATGCAAGGAGATGCCGATACCTGCGACGAGTAATTCTTAATTATTATCGGGCTGCTTTACCTTTACGTTTGAGTGCAGACTGAATAAAAGAAATGAGAGTGGAGAGCCAAAAGTGAGAAAGGGCTGAGAGAGCCGAAAGTAGAAAAGGTAATAAAATCATTTTTGCGAGTGTGACTTAAAGTGCAGCCTCACCGGCCTCACGTAAAATGGAACGACTTGGCTAAAAGGAGTACAAGTGAAGAAGAGTCCACCACCCTTCTCCACTATTAGTAGACAAAGCCTGTGTGCTAATTGAAGTCCGAGAGAAACGACACGGAGTAAATATTAGTTTAAGTATTGTTTTGTTAATGAAGGGATTGCATGCTTGGTGAAGTTCATTAAAATGATTGGCAGTTTCAATTAACATTTGTGAACATCTTGAAGACCTCCATCCAAGAGAGAGAGAGAGGAGCAAGCTGACTCTTAAGGAAGAAGAAGGGTTGACTTTTTCAGGTGGTTGAGAACAGGGAAAGGGTTGAACGAGACTCTAATGAGTTTCACATTTTTTAAATTAAATTAATTTCTCCCTACAAAAATTATAACTAATTAGCCATCTCTTGACCTCGACTTACCTCGCGGGAGTTTCATCCGCGCGTCATCATTGTTGGACAAAACTAATTTTCGTCAGGAGCTATGGAGGAATGTGTGTAATACTTCCTTTTTACATGGATTGTTCACAAAGCAGTGGTTCAAAGTTCGCTTACAAAGCGTGTACTTGTACAATGTTTTATGTTTTGTGTGTGTATGTTACCTGACTTGGATTTTGAGTGTATTTTCTCAGATTACAAGCTCAGCATACTTTTTAGAGAAACAGAATTAAATTATTTTTCAAAAATACAGACTGGGAGAATCAATCAAGCCTTTTGTACTTCGTATCTCACCTTTTACTATGGAGTCCTTCATCTCTGTCAAAAAGCCAAAACTAATCATGCAGAATAAAATGAATTTTAATAACAAAGAACGCAGTAGATAAACAACTAATTCATTAGAACAATTACGTAGGAATCATTAGGTACATATTAAGGGCTAATTGGAAATGTCTGATTATAATTGCTGCTCTGAACCAAAGCGTACATTGTAAAATGGACTGAGAGTAGCAAGCACTCCGGCTGCATATAAAATTATAAAATATACAATCTAGTCTCGTCTCTCTTGAGAACAAACTAATTGAGAGAGTTAATTATAATTGTGGTAGCGCAGTGCAGGCTGGAGTATGAGTTCGGGTAATGAGTAACTTTCAACGGTCATTATTAGACTTGTAATTTCGCCTAATGAAATCTGAAACGGGTTATTTCAAGGAGCCAGAGATAATCGACAGTATAATTAATTCAACAGGAAAAAATATCTGATCATTTAATCTACACGTAAAGATTTGATATGTCTGTAGTGAGTACTACAACACTCTGCAGTGTTCAGTTCAGACGAACCACAGGCATTTTGAAAGATCAAGGCTATTCTTCTATAATATTAGTTATCGTTATTTTATAGACATTAGACTTAAATACCACTAACAACTAATGGTAAAAATGAGACTATCAATGCGGTGTTCACTGTTTCTAGCAGTCCTCATTCACCACAGCCAGACTACTTTCCCTTTGAACTTTGATTTGTAGACTTTTACTTCGCACACATCCCACTCGTATTCTAACACAGTAATTTTTATTTGATTTAACATACACTACACCTACAGATGATGCTGATCTTGCTGATTTGCTCCAAATAAGTATAGCTTACAAGATCTAACTTTAAAAATCTTTCTGCTAATTTGGGGCTTTAGGATTTTGTACTTCCCGTGAATTTACTTTCAAGTTTACACATTTTACTGACAAGATCTCTGTGTGTGTGTGTGCGTCAGTATTATTATCAAGAACCGCTGGCCGCTGTCTATGAAGATGAGTCTTTCCGGAAAGCTGCGTGAATAAATGAAAGAGTCTCAGAAGCAACAACTTTACCAAATTAACAGAAAGGTGCTCACAATGCGTGTACAGTGGGATTTAACATAGTAATAAAGTCGTATCATTTGTATCTCCCTGATTCTTATCCGTAGTCTCCAGTCCAGAGCAATGAGTTCTCTCGTCAGATCTTCACTATCATTTTTTAGTCTGACTCCTATCCTGTCCTAATTGCATACTAAACTGTATTACCCGTGTAATTGTCATTATTACATTACAACCACAAGAACAATAAGACTATACATAGGAATAAATGGCTTTTTGAGTTCTAATGTTAGAAGACTTTTAGTCCCTCCAGAAGTCATGATTCAATTGAATTCGTGCTTAGAATTGTCCGTAGAAAATTTTGTACATTTATAGTCAGGAGTCCGTTGATGTTTGTGGTAGTAGTAGTGTGGTTCATTTGAAGAATTGTTAACTCCGTAGACTTATACATAAAAATAAGTAAATGTAAGTCCGTATATAAGACGCACACATGCTCTGTTGTACTCTGTACTACGACTTCAATGAACCCGGGCAGTTTATGGTTATGTTTTATGTTATGATGAAGGCATGAGTAATTGTGAGGTAGAAATAGAAAAGGGAGTTATCTAATTGGACAAGTCTCCGTTAATAAATTGTAATTAAACCTTTTACTACCTCTAATCATCCCTCATTTGGTAATACACCCCTCAATTACCGTTCACCCTCCCTCTTATCGTACTCTCAAGTCTAAAACTGGAGCGTGGTGAGCACTCTCAAAACTTTCTGCATATTTCAGCCATCATCATCAGCAGCTCTTCAGCTGAAAACATACTTAAATGTTTCTTAATAAATATACAACCTCTCATTTGTGTATGTCTTTGAATTCTGGATGAAAATACAACACTATGATATGTGAATGTGAATTCACTATAATTGCAGCTCGTAATTATCTGTGAAAATCAATACGAATTGTTTTCCTCACAAATCAAGTTTTCTGCATTAAATTGAGTGAGTAGGGAGTAGTTCTGTACAAAACTTAATATTGTTTTTGCAATTCTTTTAAAAAATAAAGCGATAAAAAAGAGTAAGTAGGCAGAACAATGGCTTCTTGGACAGATGAACTCTCCGACATGACTAGAAAGAAGTGCTCGCAATACTACAGTTTACACTATATAGTTTTGATCCCTCGCATAATTCTAGCGTGCAGTATTAAGAAGCAAGCTTAATTCCAAATGAGTCTGAAGAAGTTCTTTTACACAGAGTTAGTTAGGCATTATTAGTAGGTGGTAATAAAAGTTAAGTTTTATTGCCTCTTTGTCTGCCGAGAAGACTTGGATTTTGTGGCCAATCGTTTTTATTACTCTGAAAAACGGAGCACAAAGGTCAACTAAATTATGCTCTGTTCATTTTGCACTTTCGAATTCCGTAATCGTGGTCTTTGTGGGTGGCAAAGAAGTTTCTAAATTCTACTAGTAAAGTCTAATACTACAGCTGGGCTACATTAAAAATAGTCTGTGGAGTTCGTGCGTAAAATAACAGATATATAATAAAACTCTAATTATACTTTTATCTTTATTGATTAAGCCGTGTTCTTTGATTTTTGCATAAAAAATATAAGGAACAGATTACGGAATTATTTTTATGATTGCAGATGCAATGGGAATTAGGTAGAGACTGCAGAACCAAGAGAAGTTCAACTCCTAAGTTCATGACATTGAACGGTTATCTTTCAAAAACACGGTTTTTGTTATGTGCACGAAGTCTTTAAGCCGGAATTTAGTCAGTAGTGAACAGTGTGTTGGAATAAATTGACATAAACAGGTAACACTGGAGTGCATTGTGTCTGTATACACGTTTCCATTAATTGCCAGTAGTAAGTCGAGTTGAGTGAGGAGAGTAATTTACAGCTCATTTTGTAGTTGTCGGTGATGACTGTGTTTCCAGTTAGAGCGAGTAATGATCCAGTAAATCCTGTGGGAATTATTGGTTTCATGATTATTGCTAAACAATACTATTCAGTTACAATAATAATTGCTTCATTTAACGCAATTCCTCAATTAAGACTTCAGCTTAACTGATTGAAAGTGAAACAACCAGGCCATTGGAATGATTTACCCACGAATGAGCACATAATATGCCTTACCCCAGTCTTAAGCTGCGGATACACACACATGTACGATATACATATACAAAATGCTTATTATTATTATAGAAAGTGAAATATGACATTATAAGAATGTTCACACACAGCGTAACATTCAATTATCAAAGGCAGCTTTTAGCAGTTTGGTTATTATGATTGAGATTGTGAAAACGGGAATTCCTAATTACGGCAAATTAGTGTAAAGAAGACCCCCTACTGTTTACTAATAACCTAAAGAGTTGCAGCTTCTTTCTGCTGCTGCTGCTGCAAAAAGAACAGGAAAAGGCATGAGAAGTACTTCTGTCTGCATGTAATAAAGTCAAAGTAACCTTGAGCAAAATATTCCTCAGCTCGCGGTATTAAACTAACTGTGAAAAAATGTTCATTTCTTATTATGATTATTGCAAGTCTAATTCAATTTATTCAATAATTATTTCACTTCCATCCTTACACACTTACAGAAAAGTTCGGCATCGTGAGATTTCCATGTAATTACAAATCCCGTGTAATTCACAATTAGTGGTGTGATGGTAGCAAGCTCAACCAAGTAATAGTAATCGCAGGTAGTGTTGCTGTTGTTACTGCTGGTAGAAGCGAAGAGTAGCCTTTGAAAGGTACAAGAAACCATAAACCTTCTGACATAAAGTTATTTACTTCACCGCAGTAATCAGTCTTAACTTTGACTGCTGTTTGATCCTTCTCATTGATAGCAATTAAGAGGAGAACAATGCTTAGCCTTATGGAGGAATTAATGCACAGCAGGGGCTCCAAAGTCAAACACTTTCCAAGTCAACTTCGAGCAAGAATATAGATTGCTTCTGGTTTAGTGAGTCTACGACTTCTTTAAAGGCAGATATAATATTGATAATTATTATTACTCCTCAGATGATATGACAGCAGTGAGATAAAGAAGAAAATTATTTATACAATTGTGGAAAAGGAATGCAGATAATTATTTCCTACGAATGATTAAACCCGTGTGATTGATTCGGTGGTTGTATCTTTTTGCGAGAATGTGTGAGAGAGAATTTTCCTGTTTACTTTGTTAATTTGTTACCTGTTCTGTGTGTGTGTGATTTTGCAATTTACATGGAACGTAGTTTAGAGAAATTAATAATAGCAATTTTAAGTCAGTAGAACCTGACACAAAGTTTACGCTGAGGCCATAGTGTGCTGTCAAGTTACTGGAAACATTCTGATGCGACTTACTGTGGGTGCTCAGTGTTTTGTGGTTGGCTACGAACAATCTACTCAAATACAACAAATCATGTATAATAGAATGAGAACTCAACTCAGCTCATTCTCATGTTTACACTAAATCTCATGTACAAATCATTTGGATGAGAGTATAATTTAACCGAATACCCTGTAATTGCCCAATTATCTCGTTCAGAAAAAAATTATCTAATTAGTCAAGGAACCTTGTGCATTAGAATCATTACTCATACCACCACCACACTGCGTACTGTAAGACACGAATGCGCACAAACACACACACAGTTGGTAAAACGCAAAAAAAATGAGATTTATTCCACACAGACTACGTGAATTGTTGCGGAGTTGGAGGGACCAAAAGAGGAAGGAAAATTATTGAGGAATTTAATCCTAATGAAATAAAACTAATTTGTACTTTAATAATTGCACACACAATTGGTGTGGTGAAGCCAAAGACTGAAGTTTTATTACTCAGCACAGAGTTCAGAGAGTCTTTTCCACGATTGACGTCAGAAGAAGTAAGAAGTCAGTAGAAGCGATACACTTATTACAAATGCAAAGCTAAAGGTTGGAGTATGTATAACCCAGGAGAGCCGAAGACTGACGGATATTCTTTGAATTTTTTTGGTGAAGCTGTTAAGAGTCCAACGATGGTTCTGGGAGATAGGGAGTCGTTAAATTTGCTCTTTTAATTGCCGATGTGAAGATAGATAAGAGTGCAATTGAATGATACGAAAACTCTAGTTTTTACCTCATTGTTCCTTGAAAGGCGAGATAGTGATACTGTAGAAGAGTACATTCTAATAGCCCGCATGTAATAATCATATAAGTACCGTGAGTGCTATAATTAGATTGGGTGCAAAAGTGCATCCCTTTACTTGTAGAAATAATTAAAGGAGGAGATAACCCAGTCGGATTTTCCCTGTTGCCAGCACCTTCATCTACTAATTAGATTTACTGGGAGCAAGGGAATCTACAATTAAAATTACTTTGGTTGAGGAAATTCGCAATAAAACTTCTTCCTGAGTCCATCCGCCGTCTCTTCTCTCTCTCTCTCTCTCCTTTCTGTTGTGTTATCATTATCACTACAACGAGTGAGCTGCGGAATAATATTATTTTATTTGATTACCATTTCAACCTAAATGAGGAACTCTCCTCGTCTTTTGCACGTGTTGCTAATCAAAAGAATTATACTACACGTATACTTGTGTATATGTTATTTCTATTTAATGCACAATAATACAAAATGAGTGTAATGCCCTGTGGGAGTTCTAGAACATCTTTATTAGCATTAATTCTCTGCTTGGATTTACCTTGTAACATATTAGCCATAAATATGTTGTGGTGGTGAGGCAAACGCAATTAGACTCGTCAGCACACTTCAATCACAGAAAAATGTTCTTGTGTAGTTGTAGTAGTAATCAATTTAATTCAAGAAGTTAGTGAAATTTTTGTTAGATAAAGATAAAGGAACATAATTCCCAATATTGCGATATTGCAATATCATATTATTGTTGCTGCTGCAGTCACTGTGAGAGTTCTTTATTTTTTCGCAAGTTTATGATCATGAGGGAAAAACATTAACCTTGAGGATAGAATTATAAGTCCATTCCGCCCTATATAATTAAGGATTAGCCTTGGATTATCCTACCTAAAGGTATAATGGATGGAATTGTAGAAATACAATTTATTTCTCTGAATGCATTATTTAAGTAATTAGAGTAACGTCTAATCATCCATCCTCCCATAAAATATTTTCCGTACTGAGACGCGCACCATATTCTTCATCCGCATCTCTCATCTCCGTCTCTCTTCTTCTCGCACAAAGTAAGTGGGATAACTTTGTGAGTAATTTGGAATGGACTTAATGACAACGTTAAGATGAAATGATCCTTCATTTTCAAACCCATTTGTCAATTACATGTTTTCTTCTTAACGGTGACCTTTTGCTCTTTTACTTCAGCTGAGTAATTTTCTCCGTCAAATATTGTTCATGAATCGTACTTTACGCGTTACACACACACACACTCTCTGCTCTTACACATACACGTACCTTTAGGGTAAAACTCTACAGTTGTCAATGCCAAGGTTTGTGAAATGTGAATGTGTGTGCTACGAACTCTACATATTGTACAGTAATAAGGTTAGGTTGTTCAACTTACTAAACAACAACTTGGAATGAATAATAAGATTTACTTTGGTGTCTGAGTCATTTTATTTTTCTTTCTCTACGGAATTCATTCGATTTTATTATTGCATTATTTAACGACGACACATGTTCAAAGTGTATACTGTAAAACGCACTAAATATATTATCAACATCACTTAATTGTCTTCGATTAGTTATGTGTAGTAAATATATATTACTTAATATAACGCATTATCATTTATCATCAACAGCGAGTAGTAAGGATATCAGTGGATCTCTCTTTCTTTCTATATACTACACACACACGATTCCTATATATTCTAACTAATATCTTTCTCGTTCCTTAACTCTCATCATAATTTTACACAGACATCTTTTTCTCTAATGATCTCTGCATCATTTTTCATCATCTACTGACTCCTCCATTAATAATCCTGCAACTTTAATGATTAAGAAGCAAAAATAATAAGTTAAAAATGATTCCTGAGATCTCTAAATATACAATTAAATTAAATGGAGTATATCAGGACGGTGAGTAAAAATGGTAGGAATGAGTAAATCCTAACACATTACCACTACGAAAACAGTCACTGGAACTAACTAACCGGATATGTAACAACCTTCATTACATACGAATAACAAGTAACCTTATAATGTACCAAACATAAACTAATAGGAAGGAGCATCTCGTTTATCATTTTCTGACCCAAGTTGAATTATTAACTTGTGTTTGTCTGCAGTAGAGTTGCTCTTTGCACTGTATCACAATTGAAAAGTGTATAGTAAGTAACATAAAATATAATAATGCATGTAATACTACGATGAACGTCAGGAATCAAAAGGTTTCTACTAATTTAGTTTGTCTGCTAATGTAGTGATAATTAGGGTTAGTCATGGACGGAGTTGTTGTTAGACGCCTGGCAATCTATTAATTAAACCAGAAGGAAAGTGAATCTATTTTTGCAACACTTCGAGATTCTAGCCTCCTTCTAGCTTCTCTCTCTCTGTAAAACTCTCCTCGGGTGTTAATTGGATTGGAGTTTTTCAAAGTTAGAATAGCTGCTGCGTTGATGTTGCAGAAGTAAAAGTGATTCATGAGATTTTTCATGCAATTACAAATGTAGGTAGGTATACCTTCGGTAGTAATATACGGGGCAAAAAGAGAGGTAGGCTGGTAGGCGTCTGTAGTTAATAGTTGTGCCCATTGTTTCACGTATAATTTATCTTTTCACACACCTGTCTATATGGGCAATTGGACGGCTGTTCATCGGCGTTGTTGTATATTATGTATTCTTCGGTTAGTTTAGTTCGTAGTGACCACATCCGTAGAATTGTTGTGGATGGCTCTCAATGCCTCCGCATGTTCTTTCGCCTTGACCCTTAAAGAATTAATGCTCGAGTTGCGTCTGTTGCTGTCATCAGAATGGGGTGAAATGACTCGGAAGTCGCTATCTGAACTCTCTTCATGTTCTCTTGTTAACGGGGAAATGGATTTACGACCACCGGATCTGGAATGACCAGAATCATCAGGAGAGAAATGGGGACTTGCTGTGCTTCCTCCCACCGGACTGTGAAGACCACCACCGCCTCCGTGATGATGAGAAGAAGAAGATCCTCCCGAAGGACCTTGTGCAGCCATGGAATGCTGAAGCAAAAGCTCCGCAGCATTAAGCGACGCCAAAGGATGCCCGGGTGGGAGTTGCTGGTTCATTTGTTGAGCTGCAGCAGCGACGTTAAGGTGAGCGAGGAGGTTTTGAAAGGACGGGGCTCCAGGGAGGTAGGAGGCAGCAGCGGCCGGATTGAGGAAGGGACTTCGGTTGAAGTTAAGTGGGGAGTGGTGAGGAAGGGCTGGGAAGTAGGACAAGTGAGGATTCCAAGGGTGAGTTAGTCGGTGATTGAGCATTGAAGGACTCCCTGCTGGAGCTCCTGGAGGAGATTCCATAGGTGAGTGGTGCTTTCGAAGGTAAAGGGGACCGAATGGGGTGGGAGTCATTGGAGGCGGACCTCCTCCACCACCCCCACCCATGCTGATTGTCTGTTGGAATGGATTGTAGGGGTGTGCCTGTGGACCCACTTTCTCTTGTTTACGCCACTTTGCTCGACGATTTTGAAACCAGACCTGGAAGAGGAACAAATGGGGAAACTGTTAGAAGAAGGGATTTCTCTCTGGAGAGATGATTAAGCACAGTATTGTTTTCAAAATCAACATAAACTAATTACAAGGCTGAGGTACGAAGTACGAAGGTATGAAAGTACAGAAAGGAGAGAGATACGTTTAATTGAGAAAATTGGAAAGGGTCAGGTCTAAAGTTTAAGTTTTAAGGGACTGGAGAAGAGAGAGAAGAGTCCCTGCTGAGTTCTAAATTAAAACTCTGAATGAAATCCTTTCTTTCTGCCTCCTCGTAGATTTACCACGTTTATCCAATTTCATAAATAACATTTTGGCTTCGTTAAGAAATAAGTAATGGAAGTGTTAAGTCAGAAAGTAAACTGATTACGTGTATATACTTTTAGAGATAAATAGGAAATGCCTTGAGTTTCGAGTTTCTAGATGCGTATAAATGATTAAATGGTAATCTTCTTTTTATTTAAGTTGAAGGCTTGTTTATAGAATCATCTGTGGTAAATAATGTTGACTGTGGTGGAGCTTGCAGTATTATTAACTAACTTTTAGAGTTGATGCGTGTCAGAGTTTAATTTATAAAAATTCTTATTCCCAGTAAATATTGTAAAGGTAGAGACAGAGAGAGGGTAGAAGGTGAAACTGGTTAATACATGTGATAAATCGGGTTGTGCATTGAAACAAGGAAACACTTCATTTACCTGGATTCTTGCTTCAGTCAGTCCAACTTTCATGGCAAGTTCCTCTCTGCAAAAATACAAAAGAGAACAAGGTGAGTATTAGTTTAGCTTTTGTTCATTCATTCACGATTCAGGTTAAACATTATTGGGAACGTTGTGTTTACACTTTGTGTGTTCTTAATGACCTGAGAATTCGCAGAATCAAATTCTTTGATCAAGGAAATCACAAGTGGTGCAACTATACGCTACAATATCAAATGCTTTCAGGTATCTATGATTGTTAATTTCCTGTCAGAGAGACGTACACTGACTCTCTCCATGTAAATGCATCGCTTTCAAAGTTTCAAGGTAGATTGGTAGATTTTCCCTCACACAGAGAGAATTAAGACTGGTCTAGTTAATAGTTGTTCCTTTGGAAAGACGTGTGTACGTGAAATACTATGAACTATGAATCATGTTTTACTTCAAGCTGGACGGAGTTTCTGGAAGTTGGTAAGACTTTTTGGTGAAAAAAGGGAAACGAACACGAGGGCAACGGGGCTGCTCTGATGATTCCAAGAAACTCCCGTAGCATTTATATAATGTTTGTCTTGGATATTAGCCGACGGACAGATCGACCCGATGGATTCTGTAGAATACGGACATCATTAATCCCTCGTCCACGACACACTCAGCCACAGCTACTCTGTAATTATTTACTCTGGTTTAATTACTTTCTCAAAAGGAAAGGAAGGACGATTTGGTCGGTGAGTGTCCATTGTTCCTTCCCCCGTCGGTCCTTTGGACTTGAGGACCCCTTCAGAGACGAACATTATCCCTGGCGATGCACCCTCACCTTAACCCTCAACAAGTGTACAACATTTAACCTGACCTTCACTACCACAAAAGACCAAAACCTTCTTTCTTCCTCCAGCCTACCAACTTCCAAATGATACGACATGCCGAGTTCCCTGCTGCTTTACACTTTTCTCACTAAATTAATTCACTCAAATCGATTATTACGCTGTCTACACACGCTTTTAAAAATGCTGTCATTCTCTCGCTCCCTCGTCTCTATATCATTTTAATTGCACACCCACCTTCCTTCCTACTTAAGTCATGACTGGGATCTTTCCCTATGTAAAAAGTAAGAAGTTTTATATCTTCCTGGTCTCACCTTGTGAATACATCGGGGTAGTGCGTCCGGGCGAATGACTTTTCGAGTTCTTCTAATTGATACGAAGTAAAGGTGGTTCGGTAGCGTCGTTGTTTCCTTTTAGGTAAATCATCCATCCCTTCGGAACCTTCTTCGCCTTCGTCAGACACTCCCTCTTCATCCCCATCGTGATCTTTCCTCTTCCCCGAAGAAGCACACCCGTCTTCCGAACTCTGGGGAGATCCTCTCATCAGGCTGTTGTGTCCCATGTTGTGGTGACCATTAGGCATCTCATCATTTAGAATATTATTATGGAGGCCGTTTCCACTGTTGCTCCTTTGATGACCATGACCACCACTACTCTCATTACTGCCTACACCGCCGCCGCTTCCGTCCATCCCTCCTAGTTGCTCGTACTCTGCATAAATTGACAGTTAAACAAAAATAATTAATTGACTCAGTTCAGCTTTCAGGTAGAGACATCAGACACTCTTTAGGCTTCATTCATGCAACGCATTCTTTATAGAATCTTAAAAAGGAAGAGAGACTGAGTGAGTGAGACTGTGTGAGTCATGTTCGTCTGAAATTTCGTAGGAGACAAAACACAAAACACGGAGACTGGGTTTGATTGTGTGAAAGGAGTCTCATGTGGATCTCCGATAAGTGCGAAGGGTACAAGACCCATCCATTAACTCATCACATCGCAAAGAAGTTGACATCTGCCACTATCTCTGTCTGTAGGGTAACACTCACGAAGAATCTCGGGAGGAATCATCGTCATGATTTAATTACCGAGGGAGGACAAGTCTATAGGCGACCACCAGACTTGGAGCATTATGTAAAAAACTGACAAAAAGTTTTTAACACACACACACACCTCTCCTTCTGCACTCCAACTAGTCTGCTATAGTAGTAATACTAATAAACGAGTGATGAGTTGGCTGAGGAGTAAATTGATTCTGTATGAATATAATATTCTTTTAATACAATAGTATCTAGAGAGAGGGAAGGTAGATTGATTACGTGTCCTGATCAAAGATTGGATAGATGAATGAGAAATCAAGTGAATCGTGAATCATCATCATCATCGCCACCACCACCAATAAGTTTGGGGAGGTAAGATACACACAGACAGTAGCAAAAGGAAGCGTTAAAACCGCAAAAATAAAGTAATAACTAGGCTGATATCGGGAAGGGATAATTTGGTTGACTTTGGAAGGAGATGATGATGAGGGTAGGAAATTAGATGAATCACTATGTGAAGATGAAGATTATGAAGTAGTAAGTAGGAGAGAAGAGGTAGCAGTCAGTGTCTAGTGTGTGTGGTGGTTTTGAATAAGAAATTTAAAAATCTACCTTTAGACTTAAAGACAAGCAACCACATAATACACAAGTATATACAACACTACTACTGTGAAGGAGTGTATGAAGGAAAGGCTGAGAGTAGAAGAAGAGATGTGTTAAAGTGAAGACACAAAAAAGAATTTTGTGGTGATAATGAGTGTTTGCGTATGAAATGAAGAAGGGGATAATTGAATTTCAAAAATCCACATCGAAATGACAACGTAATGTGCACCAGATGAGATCATTAAACTCTGAGAATCCATTAAATGTACGTAGAGAAGAAAGAAATGATGATGATTTAGAGTAAACATGATTTTGAAATGTCTGGTGAGCCGAGACGAGAGAGAGAGAGAGATGAATTCAGTTGAAAAGTAGAGGAGCATTCAACAATTCAACAACGAACGACGATTCATAGCTCAAAAAGTAATTGAGTAGGAAATCCATTTGCACGTACAACACACAATTCAAAGAACCAAAACCACCAAAGAAGTTATACCTCTAATTTACAACAAAGCTTGTAAAATGGCTTAAAGAAGCCAGGCAGCTTCTCTACACAATACAATAGGAGAGATATATACAAAAAATCAAAAGTGATTGATGCATTATGGCTTCCTCAAATTCACACGGTAATAATCGTCTCAGTGAGAGGAACTAAGGACATTATTATTACAGTGTGAAGACTAATTCACTTCTGCGGTCACACTCTGCCTACTCTTCTTCTTCTTCTTGCTTATTGCACTCTGAGGATATATACATACATATATACAATATATTATGATACGTAATAAAACATGTGAATGATGATGAAAAAGAAGAACACTTAAGCTTCTAAATTGTTGGAGTAAGTTACACTCGGTTCTTCGGTGTAATTCGAGTTTATATTACACAAAGCTTCGCGTATACATTGTCATCTGCCTTTCCTGGTGTATTTTAAGTGTCGGAAATCGAGAGTGAGAAGGATAATTTGAGACAATTCCATGCTTATCAGAGTGGATAAGTATAGACGAAAAGTGTGAAGATGAGCTTTTACGTATCACTCAGAGGTGGTTGGTTAGTTGTGTGCAGGTGGATTTAGCCAAGCGACAATAACAAAGGACTCACAGAGCCGTGAAATACTCCACCTTTGTCATTCATTATCTAATCCAACAACTCTTGCAGCTTTTTATGTCTCACACAGAACAAAAGTATATTTGCAAAACTGAAGAAGCCTTTTTCCATCATCAGCACGGCATCATTTGAGACTAATGTCTTTTTAAACGCTCAACCAACCCATTCGCACTCTGTAATAGTTAACTCCTGCTTGCTACACACACACACTCACACACACACACCATTATGTAAAGTGCGATGCGTTATTCAAGCATCCGAGTCTTATTCCTTTCCTGCATCCTATTTACTCATCCTTGCTTTATCTTTCCTCCTTGTTACACTCTTAATTTATTACTTTAGGATTCAGTTATGCAGTTCTCTGATAACCGGTGGCTTATTATTATTATCGTACACTCATACGTAATTCTTCGTAAGTGATTATTATGAGTAATACTAGAAGAAAGAATCGGTTGCAATTTACAAAAATTAACCTTGTGTTGAAGTTTCTTAGTGTCTGTTAGTGTAGACTGAACAAGTTTGTGTATGGTGGACTCGTTGCCTGATAAATTACATCTGTACTTCAGTTTTGTGGTTTGCCAATGATGCAACATTAATGACAAAATAGCTATCGTCAATGTAATAGAACGTAGGAGACTAAAACTAATTTGATAAGTGCTTGATCATTCCACCTTATTAAGACCTGGAGACTAGAATCTCCCTTCTAATTGGGTGAGTGAATTTACAGTAATTTAAAGTGAACTTTTTGGCCTCAGAAGAAATCACCTAAGGAAGTGTATCTGTGGGTGATGTGATTAAAATGTAGTTTAACGATGAAATGCAGTGTGAAAGGATCATGGTGAGAAGTACGAGAGAGAGAGAAATCGCTTCCCAAGAAAAATACTGGAAGACTGGAAGAGTCAAGAGATGAATGGGATGATCTCGGAACGAGTAAAAAGAGGCAGAGAGTTGTCTGGACATGTAGTAGACTTCATTGTTTCATGGTGATCTCATTGTGAAAATGCAGGCGCCAGTCTCCGTGCCTGTGATTATGTTACTACACACACACACTATTACACAGGAGTAGGGAACTACCAACTACCTTCGCACAATCTTAATTTACCATTTAACACCTATTGTTACTGTTGGTGGTGGAAGATTTATGTGTCCTGAAAAAGTTCATCATTTAGTTCTCCCAACTTCCGATTCGCAACGGTGTGTTTGAAGATAGAAGCTGGATGTGATAAGAAGATACTGATGACTAATTGTACCTACGATGATGATGACAATATTAGATCACGTCCATGAGGTTCCTCTCTGGATTTTATAATTAAGAGTGAAGCTGTATTAAAAACTTATCTCTCTTTGCGTATGGATAGATATAAGATTATAGCCTAACCTGACGATTAACATAGCGTTATAGACAAGAAGAATGCGAGTAGGGATTAATTTCATGAGTAATTGTGTTTCATTTCATTTATGAATAAATTGAGTTAATTTCTGAGTGGGGTAAATTATGCTGATGTCATTGTAACAATTACTCTGCAACAATGAAGGACCAATTTCTGGTTGAACTTCTTATTACTATACTTGTAATGTGGTGCGGTGCAAGCAAGGAGACAAGGAGAGTATAAATCTATCCATGCATATATAACCGTGTGTTATTATCATACTGCGTTGCACGTTTAAGATGAAGGGTTGATCCGATCTCAGAAATTAAATCCAAGTTGAATTTTTTAATTCTTTGAATAGTTAATTAGTTTTTTTGTGTTAAGTAGATTAGCCCCGTCACTTATATGCATACACTTCTATGCAAGGGTATAGGGAGTTTTGAGCATTGAGAAGGCCTAACCGTCGAATAAAAGAGCGTTTTTGTCCGTAAAAGGAAATGAAATCAAGCTTCTTGTGTTGTTTCTCAGTGATAGCCCTCTCAATCTAATTATTTTGCAACACTTGACTTATCCAATAATTTTAATTGTCTTTTTGACACAAGCGTGTCTAATCAAGGATTAAAAAGTTAATTGGAATTTTAATCCACTTGATCAATACCTGCTGTGCTCTCTTTCCCTTTAATCATGTCGTGATGAGACGAGAGACAACACAATTTACCACAAATTAAAACAGACAGATTAGCTGAGCAGGCCGTATTATACACATGGAGTCAGAGTCAGAGCGGAGTGATTTAATGAGGGAGCTGAGCATTGATTCTTAACTTTTATGAAAGTGGCTCGCACATTAAGTATTTCATGAATGATTTGGGAACTCAAATCTCTGCGCACATATGGTATTTAGTTAATTACTCGTGATTAAATATTTATCCCTGTGGGAATCCTGATTCTGTGAGAGAATTACTGCCCCCAGGAAATTACTACTTTGTTTCATTACTTTTTTGCAGCTTTGTAAATGTTCTCAATCCTGTTAAATGGATTACTCAACCGTAGTTGAAAGACATTATGCGCGTATACATCATTTATAATTATATCAGGTTTCTTCGAGATTTCTTCTGTGAGTGTGTGTGTGTGTGCCTATGTCATAATTACTCGGCGTTCATGATCAGTCACTTAAATGGATTCTGATAAATGTGAAGGATTTTTCTGAGAAATTACAATTAACCAAAGAGCGCTGCACAGCCAGCTAATAAGTATATTTTAAATGAGAGCAACTCAAGCAAACTGCTTAGCCTTCTGGCATTTATAATTCAGTGTATGTGTGAGAGATGTCTTTCTCCTGTTTTTATTTTATTGCTAACCACTTAAATACTCAGTCTGTACCTTCCACAAATCCATTTATTTAATGTCTTGTCTACACAACAAAAACCATAAAACAATTAAGGTTTTCTGCTGCGGCTTTTCGTATATAGCATGGTAGGAGTAGGTCTCGATGAAGTATATGAGTCTAAGGTCATCGCGTATACACTAAGGTCGAAGTTCAGTCATACAGGAAAGCATGTACAATATTAAGTGCGATTAATATGGAACGCGATCCGTTAAGTACAGCAGGCCGCACACAAGTATCCGAGTGAAATAATCCATTTAAAAGTCGAGCTAATTAGAAGGAGATGACGATAATGATAATTAAGGTGAGGTGGAATGCGATGGAGGTATTTGTGCATGGGTTAATTGCATTTAGCCTAATAAGGATAGAGTGAATATGGAATTTTGAATGAATTAGACGAACGACCACCTAAATGATTTTTTGCCACTTCACCATTGATGGGATAGTCCTGTGGGCTGAACTCCGAGTGGGACTCCATGTAATTAGTAAATGGAGGTAATAAAGACTGAACAAGGAATCTCGTTCTGTCCAAAAATTACGAGTTTCAGTGTCATAAAATCAGAAAAAAATGAATACAATGGTTCGATGGAGAGTGAGTTGAGAACGATGGGGTTCGCAGTTGGTGCCGGATCATAATTGCTCAGCTAATTACGTTAATTTCTTCTAAGACTAATGAGGATTTCGTGACCCTTCCTAGTCACGCCCCCTTTACCCTTAAACTCTTTTAAAATATGTTTTTTCCGACAAACCCTTCAAACCTCTTGTCATTGCTCACAGGAGGAGTCCCACAGTCACTCCGCGTATATACAACTTTGACTTTGACCTTAGTTTACGTACACTCACTCCTCGTCTGTGTCTGTATTATTACTCTTCAGACTTCCTTCTTTCCAAGTATCTTTCAAAAACTCAAAGCACTCCCGTCTCTCTACGTCTCTACATCATATTCACGAGTTCACCTAACTAGTTTACAATTTTTAACAAGAACACAACACATTCTGTTTCTAATTATTTCACTCAAGAAGAAGTATTTCATCTCGTCTAGAAAAAAACCCAAACTAAATGAACTTGGGTGGATCATTCGTAAAACTTAATTTCTTCTCATTAAAATTAATAAGATTTTTCACTGCAAATTGATGTGCTTTTCAAACAAAAACTTACTTCATAATCAAATCAGTAGGTAGGAGAATATAAAAATATACTTGATTTGTAAATTGCTAGTTAATAATTTCGACAAGTGAACACACTGCGCCAAGTGCAAGTCTAAGTCAAAATTGCAACTGGTCGTAGTAGTAGCATCTCAGGAGGGAATTGATAAGAATATAAAACCACTTTTTATGTCCTCCTAATAAGTTGCAGAAAGATACCCAGTTGCCAGTGTGTATGGTGGCTGACGATTCTTTGCCTAAACTTTTAATTGACTCAAGGTGAAATGAATTATGCTTTGTGTAGTGCGGAGAATTTTGGGTGATTAGAAGAATTAAATATCTTTTATATAAAAATTAAATTAATAATTTATCTAATGCCTGTACTGACCTTTAGACTCATTGTCACACTTGACTAGGTCGCGGATAGAAAATAGTCCTTTGGCAGGACGTCCATTTGCTAAAGGCTTATCGTCACTTATCATTGTGTCACCTTTGCTCACTGATAAGTCCATAACTATCACTAAACTAGCATTTCCCTCAGTTGGGACTTTCTCTCACTTTCCCTTTCCTTACAGTACAACTTTCACCGTTACTTCAGTACACTGAAGGTTGTGTGTATTAAACTTTCCTTCAGATATTGGAGTCCACACATTCAGAGCAGACAAAGGTTTTGTGTGTATATTAGTACGTGCAAGCCACGTGTAGTGGTCTCAAGTGGATTGCACAATTCTCAGGTAAGTTGAAGTGTATGGCTTGAAGTGTGAAAAGCAACTGAATAAAGTATGATGCCAGCAGGTGAGCCTGCATAAAGAACACCACAAGGATTGCATTCATTTGGGGGAGGGAGCTCAGGTAAAAAGCAATTTAAGCCAGGTGTACTCCCTCAACAGTATTCATTCACAATAACCATGTCCATCTCAGCAGTCGCTTACCAGAGAGAATTATTGCATTACTTTACGAAAATTCGTTGAGCCAATTACATTTGAAACTGACATATTTGACTGCGAAAGGCAGTATGAAATATTTACGTTGTTCATTTGGTAATTGAACTATAAATAGGAATTAATAGGGCATATTTTGAAAAAAGTTTTTACTCGCTTTACGAGATACTAATTGGAAGTAAGGCAATTCTTTAAATCATTATCCGGAAGACAGAGCATATGAATTGAATATTGGGAATTTTTATGAGGAGGAGAGTTAGTGACAAGGACATGTGTAATGTGACAATAGGAC
>JAQGAD010000359.1:0-43440 GCA_034696625.1 Isotomurus palustris | reverse complement strand
GATGTTTTAAACCGTTGTTTATCAATTTATAACACCAATTGATAACGTTAACAGATTACCACTTCGAACCCTGCTTGTGGCATGTCAATATTATGCACTCTGGATATTGATGAGACTGACAATGAGTGAGTCAGATTTTTACACGTATGTACGCTTGAATATAATTCCCTTCCGCTCGGGTGATAGGATCTTCCGGTTACAAAATTTACTCTAATGACAAATATATTCCTGGAAAACGTGACTGAATAGTTAGAATGAAGGTCCTCCAGCTACAACCTTTACCAAGCTTGAAAATATTTTAGGACAGCGGAAGGGGAATGAGTTCGAATCTATAATAAGGCTTTCATCACTTCTTGCTTGGTTAGTGTAATGATAACACCCCAAAATCACACGGTTATTTACTATTCACTTGTAAACTACTACACAACTTGTTATGAATGGTGTTGCTCTAGAACTCTAGTAAGGTAAAGAACTCAAAAGGTCTCTTTCGACTGAATTACAAGAGTACTTACGCAGAGAATGCATTCAAAATTCAAGTCCCTGTCAACCTTTTCTCTAAATTACGTCTCAAAATCTCAAAATTTGCTTTTGTTATCATACACACTGCCGTATATTTACATCCGCATTCCTCTATACTATATGTGAATAGTGAAATTGTATCTAAATACACAGTGTAACAAGTACAGTAGTTGTGGTGTTGGTCGACAACTCGACATCTCGAGCAGATCGTAAAATACACTAAAGTCAGTGTTCGTCGGTGGAGCACGCACATACATGGAGGTACAGAGTACACAGAGCAACATGAAATCTCCAAAATAATGTGATATTATTATTCTAAACAGATGAAAGTAAATTTCGGCTAATCTCTCAGCTCTCTCGGCTCCTTTCTTGGCTTAGCATCGGTCTCTTTCACTCCAAACTAGTCCAAACTGCATCTGCCACTGACACTGCCTAAATCAGATTAAGGATTGCTCCCACACAAGAAAATAATTAAAACCTTAGTCAACCTCGTGATTCATATTTCATTTGGGTTCTGAATGTTTCTTCCTTCTCTGTGTACAAACTACCTTCCCCAGTCCTCACATTCCCATAAATTGTGCGCGTGTGACTATGCGAACTGCGAACTGGGATGAAGTCTCCTGTGAGACTTAAACTGATGGATGACATGATATGGTTCGTTCCTCGCTGTGTAGAAGACTACCTACGAGGCTGGGGATATTTAGATTAGTGACCTGTATGCCACATGGAGACGTGTTAAGTTAAATCAAACCAAGGAGAGTTGTGTGTACGCACACGAAGAGTTTGTAAAATATTATGCAGATCTTCAGAGAAATACATGAGAGAGGAAGGAAGTGTGAGCTGCTGGAGGTATGCAATAAATCTCAATATCTTTATCCTTTCTGTGAGAAGAAAGTGACATCACCTCTTCCATCATCAATTTAATATCTCCGCTGAACACCCTCCCTCTCTCCTCTCCTTATGCTCCAGGCTCCAAGTCTTCGTCGTCCTTCTTAATCTCTTTCTCAACTTTTAAGACGACCGTGCCCACAGCAAACTAACCATCCTGTTCTACAGATAGACAAGGATGTCTCCGTCGTGTCTTCCTATGATTCACTTCGGTCTTGTTGACTCAAAAGTGTCACCTCCTACTTTGCCCTTTACTTGGGTTCCAGTCGGATTCTCTTGTACTAATTAGCCCTAAGAGTGATCTTACCACGGATCCAAATCCTCCGGGATATGATTGAAGTTGAGAAATGGTTTGTTGTCGCTTATGTCTTTGCGTGGGTTCCTCCTTCTTAATGCTCCAATTTTAGGGTTTAGCTTCGCCTGTTTTTCAGGTCAGTTCGAAATTCCGAAGAAATGTGCATGTTACAAAAAATGTAGACATTCTAAAAATAGACTTTCGATGGGAAGTATATTTATGCAATAAAAATCTGAAGTGAGATTCATGGAAAAAATATAACTCATTAGAGCGAAGTAATTTTTCTTTTACGAATTTACTACACAACACCTGCTCCTATCGGCCTGAACTAACTGAATCGCCCTATTTTGACAGAAAAGGGTAACCCATTGAGAGAATGTAGGTCTCTTAAGGCCGAGGTCACAATTTACAAAGGCTCTCTAAAACCTAAAACTCTTCTTCGTACATCCTGACCTTGACATTGAATCTGTGTCAACCAAAAAGGTATAAGTAGAAGAGCACAGTACATGATAATCAGTCTTGATTCTGCGAAGGTTCTATTCAATACATTATATAAGATTTACCCAAATTCAAAATGGTTAAAACTACTTGGGTCCTAGGCACTGGAATTACTCTAATATTGGTAAAATTGTCACTTTAACTAATTTATAACGAGTTCAAGATAGTTTGTTATGGGTGATTTCAGCAAATAACAAGCATTTTGTACCAGACTTCGCTTGGTGAATGCCATCAAATTCGCCAGAACAGTATGGATCCAGCAGCCCCAATGTCGTCTAATCGTGTAAGCTGATTAATCTACTTAATTGGCTTTACTCTAATTGGCTACCTTCCTTTTAAATGACATCGTTTAATCTTAAAAATAGCATTTTCATTCTCGAAGCGGTAGGTGTTTCTTCGGAGGTGGAGACTCCGATGACTCGGGAGGAGGATACGTCAGCGACTCTGTAAGTAGAAATATAATGAGGAAACCTTTAATCACTTCCGGTTAACAAACAAGCAGTGGGGTTAATAATTCAATGTGTGAGATTGTTTTTATTTCTCCAGAGGCCTGAGACGCAAATAACCATTTATCGAAACCGTCCTGTTAGAAACAGTGTGTCCAATACGCAACCTAATAACTTCCTACATAAGTTTCGATCGATGAGTGGAATCAGTTCCCAACTTTCATCGTCTGCTTACAAACTTTACCCGTACGCAGTAGCTGTTCCGTATCCACATTTGTAAATTTTTACCGGAGTATATTTAGTGTTTGAATTTATCGTCTATCTAACCTGTCATCTGTCAATGATTCAAAAATAAATGCTACAAATCAAGTTGAAAATCTAAATAAAAAACCAATAATAATATAAAAGTATGAGTTTGTTAGTCGGCATACTTGAGAACTGGAGTACGAGTAAGATTCTTGGCCTCGTTCATTCATTACTGTCACTATGCTTTTATCCTGGACGAGTGAAAGAATTATCCTATCAGACGCTGGGAATTTGAAAGGAAAGCTTTTCTCCTAACCACAATCTAATTTTACGAATTCTAGGCCAATTTGATTTGCAATCCCACAATCCTTTTCTACAAGCTATTCACATCGCTAACCACACAGAGAAGCAAAGTGAATGACAAATTCTAAGATTAATAGGTTGAATCCTAATTGAATGTACTTCAAGGAAACAGGAAGTCTTTGCTTCAAGTATAAAATGCACGAGAGATTTTTTTACTACCAACTCACCGACGCATTCAATGGGGCTCAGCGAGCAGCCAACAGCATGAAAATAACTTTCGCTTGAGATCTCTGTTTTCAACTAACATCTGGAAAACATGCACTGAAGTGAACTATATCAAATAATTATGAAGATCTTTAAATTCTATGCTCCATTTCCCCTAGAGTGGAAAATGTTCACAAGCACTGATAGCACCGTGTGATTATAAACTGGGAAGCTAGCATTTACATGCAGCTGAGCAAAACATTATTATTTTATTTAAAGTTGTAATAATGCTGGTTGACTATTTAGTCATAAATCCCGTTCTACCCGCTTGTAAGTGAACTCTTACAGGCAACGAGCTGAGAATTCTTCATCCTTAATTTTGCGTTGCATTAGGCACGAGTGAGCTTACTAACCCTCATTGTTGTTCACTGTTCACAAACAAAAGACATCTAAACCTACCACGTAGGCTTTAGCCCAGATAATTGAGCTGTAAAACAATTCCCTATTTCCAGTAGTTCATCTTGGTATTAGAAAATTGTAACATTGGAAATGTACTTAGTTATAAAAGAACATACATATTATGTGCAGCAAAATGTGCTGCTCAGTTTTGTCATTGTATCACCTGCAATAGGTGTCGATTACGATTGTAAGATAGCGAATAATTCTTTACAAAACTGCATGCATGGTCACGATTCTGATTAAAGTAGTTTACGTGGACCCCATGGAATTTCTTTAGCCAAATAACGTTGAATACCTTACTTTTTACCATTATCATTTAGGAAGTTTGGAACTGTCCCGAAAGGAGGGTTAAAATTAAAGTTGTGTGAGCTTCCTGAATACCGAATGAAATGCATAATATACATGTATGCAAAAGGTATTTTAATACCATGAGATATAAACCTGCTTGCAAATTCTGTTTGAATTGGCTCTTAGAAATGTATTGCCATGAATGCTCAACCAGTTGTGACACCCTGGACTGGAACTAAGCTTCTCTGCAGCAGCAGTGAATGGCAGTGATGTTACTTTGTTGTGTGATCTGAAAGTGGGTTACCCATTGCTGGTGTAGAGAGTTCAGCAGTAGACACGAAGTGAGTCAAATGAGATCACATCAAAGCAACAAGAATAAAGAAAAGGGCCTTGTAACGAAAATCTCGAGATCGTGACCTTTCCTCGAGGCGATTAAAGTGAAAGGTCTTGATTGAACAAGGGAAAGCTCAACATTCGCTTTTACCTCACATAATACCACATGCATATAGAGGTCCACTTACAAAAGAGCTTCATCAGTTATACTTCGTCGTAGACTGAGACTTCCTGTTTTACTTATTTGCATACGTAATGGAAAATATCCTGTAGAGAAACAAATACGAAGTATTTTTTGGCCTTTTGCTATTTTTTTCTTTTAATCTCTTACAGGTATAGGCACTGTGTTTTATGAGTGGAATAACTTGATACAATCAGTACCCCGCACCAATCCAACTTCTAACAGTTCTAACAACAACAATGTTTTAGTTTTGGTTGAAAAAACTGGAAATAACAATATTCACGGAACCTTACACTAATGATGATTAGAAATAAATTGAGTAGAAGAAGAACAGAATGAATGAAAAGCGCAAGTTCTGTGCAAAAAGTCCATTCCACAGCCTAAACAAGTATAATACTAAAATTATTTTTTTAATTCAAATGCTTGTGGGTTTCCAAATTGATTTTGTGATCAAGCTACTTACAATGTTTGTTCAAACCTCCAGCATAAATTTTTAATCTTTTAATTTAATTTTTTGAAAACAATTCTTTTGTTCAAAGTTTAATTTTCTTTTAATGTATTGATTATTAGTTAAGATGGATTTTTTATTATCAACTGGTCTGTATCCATAAAGTCATAGTCTTTCGAAATTGAAGTTAAATACTTACTATGAATTTAATACACTAGACTTGCAAGTGTCCTATAATACGGAAGTAAATCCACATTTTATGTTGGCTTCAGTAAAATTTTGTTTTATATTCTGTCTACGACGAATATATAAGTGGCTATCCTACAAAACTAGAAATTCTCGCAGCAAAGAAGGTAATGAGATTGTCATGAATTCCATAATACACACAAATGAACAATAATATTCAAGCTCCTAAAACCAACCCGATTGGAATTCTGGAATAATATTCATATCATATGGCACCAGGCGAATAATAACTTTCATTTCCGCTTTAGGGAACAAAATTGGTGTCATTCACTAACAGTTGAAAAACAAAGTCAGTGTTACTGAATGATACATGAGATTCATCCATCCATCCATGTGTCTTTCGCTCCCCTATTGACCCATCTTGTCTCTTCCCAAGTCCAAAGAGTTTCCCTTCAGCACGGAACTTGTTACACAAGTTTAAGTGGATTTGAGATGGATTGATGTACGATGGGAAATGATATTTTTAAACAGTTTTTGCCATCCTCACATCTTCGACTCGCCGTTCAATTTAAAAAACTGAGAAATGAAGAAGAAAGTTTTTTCTTTCTCTCCTCACTGGCCAGCATTCTGTGTTGATTTAGTGCGTCAGTCCCTATCGATCCTGGGGTAGGATTCCCAGCCTGGAGTTAGTGCCCGAACAAAGTAAGTGGAAAGAGCTTCCTCCACTCTTTTACATTTCTCTCGTCGACTTGTTCCCCGTTACAAGCCAGTCTTTGGTTCAGTTTCACTGTGGAAAGACACACACACGGTTGGCTCCCGTCTTTAAATACCGGAAAGAACTCTCCTTATGTATCCCATCATCATCATCATTCCTTTCACAAGGAGCAATAATATCTTCGTGTCAAATATCTCTTCAGAGTAAACACTTTCAAGCAAAAAACCTTAGCTTTTTAAATATTCACGGAATGCACGAAAACTGAGAATACAACAGCGAAAAAGGAATACAATCCTTAATACCGCTTGACTTGATCCTTGAGATTTCGCTCTCTACAACTCTACACCATTCTTGTTTCTTGTGAATAGTCTGGAAGATTCACAACCAGTGTTATCCGCTGTAAACATAATTTGGAATTTCTCAAGAATTCTTCTGCAACAAGGCTTTCTTCTTCGAGTAACTAAAGACATGTGTGTTTAGTGTCTATTTCTTTCAGCTTACTTCGAACGGCTCGGCTTATCCGAACTTTCGATTTTTATCTCAAAAAAGCCGTAAGTACAGACAAAAGGTACTGCGAAATTTCTCTGAAATATAAAAAGCAGAGACATATCTCGTTGCAGAAAGTGAATTCATCCCAACTAATTGTGCACAGGGAGTGAAGAACTAACTCAACAATCACTTCTCTTCTCCAATCAAACAATTACTTTAGTGTAATAAAAGGAGCAACGAAGAAAAACAGATTGCAATCTGTCGCGGAATACAACATCCATCATTACGAGTTTGACACGAGTAAATTCCTTGCCTGATAAAGACATGAAGCAAAAGGTGACAAGAAAACTCAGCAGTGTGTAAGAAAGGCAAGATCATCTTTTCATGTGGAAATTACTTTCTCACATTCGAAGAACTCGTCTTCTCCTTCAACTGAGTAGATGAGTGAAAAAGAGCGAACTGAGCGTCTCATACAATTCACCCATTCTTCTTTCCCATCTTCTTAAACTTGAAGGTGCAAAACTGGGATTGAATTCTTCTCAAGTAATCTTCCTCCACGTCGCGTAATCTCTTCTCAAATTCTCCAACTTTTCAAACATAAAGACATTCTTCAAGTTCAATCAATATACTTTCTCAATCTTCTCGGATTGACTTCTCTCTACTAAAAGCTTGTTCTGCGAATCCAAATATTATATGTCCAATTCGACTACATGGCTCGTCTGATGTTTACAAAGTCTTATTGTGCATTGTCTACGATCACTTGTTTCTTGTGATCAAACTTTTTTGTGAATGTGAGAACCCTGAGAAGCATCAAATCTCACATAATATTATTATCTTGGAAGGAGGTGTCATTTCACACTTAAGTACAATTCTATAAATAATCATGCAGTGAAAGACAATAGAGCGAAAGTCTACGTGTTCATTCATTCTGTTTCAAGTGAATGTCTGTCGCGTAAGTCGCGTAAGAGTCCTAATCTCATTCTTGTTGTAAACGCTTCTGGCTGGCTACTAGCTGGTCAGTGTCCCCCATGAATAATGAAGATTCATCGTTTGAGTCTCGCCACACGGCTAATTTCTCTGAGGACGAGAATTGACTACTGCACTAGCTTGTGGTTCACAGGAAATGAATAATAGAGGCTGAATTAAGGCTGAAGGACGGATAATCTATTACTTATTAAGGTACCCAAGTACACAACTCCGTAAGCTCCTGAATAGACGAAACCTCCCAAAACTCCCAACGAACTCACAGTGTTGCTGATACTGTCGTCGATTTCCAACCTACTTCCTTCACACATCCTTGCAAATTATTTCTGCAGAATACTTTTTCGTGTTAAGGCAAAACAAGTCGTGAATATTTCACTGACCACTGCTGAAAATAAAACTCGGACAGCGAGCAATTTGTACTCGAGTGGAGAAAGCTTTGTAAGTGTAGAAAGCTTAGAAAGCATAGATAATATATTTGAATTACAAAATAGTATTGTCAGTGAGTAATCAACAGACTATTTATACTTTCCTTGTGTGGTAGCGTTCACAAATAAGTGCAGTTAGGAGTGCAGGTGGATGCACGGAAAGATAACAGAATAAAAGATTATCTGTCGGTTAATATTTGTGCTACACTAAATATAACACCAGAGTTTCGGTGGTGAGGAGAAAGTGAAGTGTGATTAATATTGTTGGTGGTGGTAAGTGGATAAGTAAGTAGCTTTTCATCCTCACAAGACTTTTTCGATAAACCAACCAACCCTTCATCTCCCGAAATAATAATGACTCTCGATTGTTGCCATTGTTTAAGAAGAAATGTGATGGAGGTGCTCAAAAGTCTTAGGTGGATCTTTCTCCTCATTGTCCTCACTGACAGTGGTAAGTTTTTTTCCTTTTGAGTCACTCCTCATCATCGTCATCCTTTATTTACTCAGAGGTACAACGTCATCATCCACCTTTGACCAATTAAATCTTCAATGGATCCCTTCTTTTTCTGTCTTCTTTTTTGGTATCAAGGAAAAAGTTACGTGTCGAGTGCCAAGACGAAAGCTGTGTAAACCCCAAATGAACATTTCATTTATTCATATAAATTACACAAGTCTCACGTGTAGCCTGTGTGTGCAGGGTATTTAATTACTTGAAGCTTAAATTGCCTTCCATGCAACCAAAATTCAATGTCAAAGTGAGAACTTAATGATTGGTTGTGTCAAAACAGGAGAGAGATTAGTCCCCCTCCATGCAAAACAGTTCAAGAAGGGTAATATCAATTCCCTTCTATTGCAAGAAATGAAAATGTTAGTTGTGGGTTGACATTCATCTGCGATAAGGTTAATTCATCTAGTTTAAAATATCATGGCTTTCAGAGCAAAGCCAGGGATTGTACAGCAAAAAAACGCAAACTAAGTGGAGTTGTTGGTGAATTCTTGGAGTAAGTCGGTAGGTTAAAAACAAGATTTAAATGGCAGATGAGGATCATTGCTGCAAACCAAAGGAGGAGGTGGATAAAAAATTCAACGGAGATCAGTATCATGATGAGGATGATTTTAAGTTTAACTTTGAAGACAAGGGGTTACTTAGAGTTAAAAAGCTGGCTGGTGATATGGGTGCCTTCTTCTTCTGCTGGAGAAGATGAAACGTATCTCTTGTTGTATGATGTTGGGAGAGTTAAAAATAGTGTTGTAGGTAATCTGGTCCGTCTCTCTTCCTTTCTGTGTGCAAAGAGTGTGTCACAACAGATGGAAATTATCACAAACGAGCATCAATCTAATGTTGCACACACTCCCTTTTTACACTCACTCGCCTCTTTAAAAACAATAATGTCAATTGCAGAATGAATATAGCGTGTGAGGAATGAGTCAAACTGCTTTCATCCATATGTCTTGCCTTCCACGGCACTTTTAATGGACTAATCAACCCGAAGAGATCTTCCATGTCCGTATTATTGAGCACGCGCCGCCTTTCTTTTGTCAAAGTTGATGTTAGAAGTTTAAATTGAATTGTTTTGCTTTGGAAAGCATTTCACGAAAAAGGATCCATTATGCTTTATTATTTACAGCCTTTTAAAGTGTAGAAAGAGAGGTGGCTGCACTAACACTTCACTCAGATAAGATAAGCGTGTCAATTGGAATGCAAATACTTCTTTTTGCATAACTACTGTTTTAGGAAAACACTCTAATATTTGATGTCTTCAGTCTTTAATATTTTAGTAGTATCACAGTCTGAATTACCCGAGCTTTGATAGTGTTAAGAGTTAATTGCTCTTAACATTATCAAAGCTCGTGTAATTCAGACTGTCTTCAGATTATCTTGTCATTATTAAACATTTACTTCTTCGTGAGTATATTCTTTGTCACGACACAATTACACCCATTTTGTGTCCACTTGACATTTTATAATTTTGGTGACGTGATTAAGTCAACAATTTTTGTGGAACTGAATGTAAAACATAATATTTTGTTGAAAATATCACACCTAAATATTTCTAAATACTGTGGTAGACTATTCATTTCACTTTGATGAGAAAGAATGCTTGCTAAGAGATCATTTTCATTTTATTATGAAATAAATAATGAGTGTCTAGCCGGATGGAAGTGCATATTATTATACTCTCCTAGTTCTCACAACGTCTCCATCAACGTAACTTACACCGTCGTAAAGTTGTTCACTTCGTGTCATCATCTCACAAACTGCTTTCGCAAATACCTTTTTCCCATTAGAACCATCACATTAGTTAATAGAGACAGGTCTATTTAACTTTGTAAGCACTATGAGATGGGTTTTTCATAACAGCCTTTTATGTTCTCCTCATTATTTTGAACTCACTCAATCTCCTGACTTTTAGTTATGTATGAAAATTGTGCATGCTCACGCTTTAAGACAAGCCTTATTAAGAGCCATCAACACTGCTCTGCGGTAGTCAACAACTCTCTCGATCTCTTGATTCTGGTTGAATCCTCTTATTTCTTTATTTGCAAGTAGACAAGTAGTCGTAATCGTAAACTCGTGTAATTGCTTCTCTACAGCGAGAGAAACACGATCCAACTGACATTGATGAGTTTATTCACATCGTTTCTACTACCTTTTTCATCGGTTTAAGTGTAAACGCATTCCATCCATGTGCCACTTTTTGCTTTCTCTTTAAACAAATATTCTGCTTTTATGGTTTTTGAGTGGATGCGATTGAGTTTAGCATAATAAGCATCTTCTACACTCCGTCAGACAAACAAGCATATGATCATTGCATTTGAAAATATTACAATACAATTACCTACTTTTATGCTCGTATCTCATAGTCTAATATTGCGATATTTCTCTCTGCAACCAAGCAATACTTCTTGCAGAAATCTGCAGTTTTCTTGGTAAACATTTCTCCTGTTATACAGGAGAAATGAGTCCTTTGCTTGTCATGCATACGCGAAAACATGGAAAAATTAATTGTTTTTCTTTTCCTTGTTTGCGAACCAATTCAGCGGAAATGATTTCCGCAGTCAGATCGAAACATACACAAAGAAATTGAGATCACACAAATGATAATAAATGTGAAATGTTATTTTCGCAATTGTACTCCCTATTCTTTCATCTTTTTATTACTTTCTCTGACCTTAGCACAGCACTTACCAGATGATATTATAAGATATGGACGAAGGACCAAGATATAATAAATTGAAACACGGTTATTTACTGATAGTAATGTATTCCATTCTCCTGTGATCTTTCGTTCAAAAAAATTGAAAGAAGTAGAAAGCTAAGCTTTTTCTATGCAGCAAGGGTCACCAGTTATTTCTTCTAACTGAATTATAATGGTTTCCACGATCGATTCCACATCCAGAGTTCATTAGAGACGCAGAGCAAAATGAAAATTTGCAAGCTAAATCATCCTTATAAATAGACAAGATGACTGCAACACATGCTGACATGCACACACTCCAGTGCATTGAGTTAATTCCACACTTCACAATGCATTAATGCATTATACTAAAGAGAAACACAGAGAATCAGGAGTGATTTTCCTACTTTCTGTTTTGACGACTTTCTCTGTCATTTGTACAACTACGAATGTTTGTTTCGGTACACGAATATGTACATTAAATTGCTTATCTTTAATATTCCTGCATCCACAGTCGTCGACCCCATTTGTGAACTATTTCTGATTACTTACTGGCCTACTTACATTTTACATAACACAAGATCTTCATTAGAACGTAACAACTTTCCCATTCCCAATAAACTGAATTTAGCCTCGTCAAGATTGAATTTGGAGAAGAATGTGCGAAATGAAGTATGCGCATGAATAATATTTGTAGAGTATCGAGAAAAAATGCAGAAGCACATGCACTAGAGTACACACAACGTGATTTCCATATTATTCATAATACATAACATACCTCCTCGTAGATTGTGAAAGTTTTAGTGAAATCCTTGCTTATTTCTGCCCTTTATCCTTTCACACGCATGTCAAGGAAAATACTTTTGTGGGTGAAGGTGAAAAAAAGCTTGGTGGAATATGAAAACACATTTTAACTACTGTGTGTACGAAAAGAAAGTTTGCAATTTTTGGACGTTGAGAAATTGAGCAAAGAAACAGTAGCGGCAGCACAGAGAAGGTTTGCTCGTGTGAATTTGGATTGCCTGCTCATAGCCATTTGTCCACTCTTCCATATCTTTGATACTTTTACAAGCTCAATTCCACATTTCCACGGATGAGGATTACAGTGTATATAAACTCTTTGCAAAAAGTTTCATATTTACAGCCCCCTGCTTTCTCCAGTTAATCTCTGATTCTATCGTACGTGTATATATGCGATGGAGTAGAATTTGGTAAATGTCTGGTTAGTGTACTGTAGCTGGTAGCTGGTAGCTGGTAGCCGCAGTGTGTGAACTAAAACTGTGGATAAGAACACAACGAACTTTGTTCTCAAGTGGGCATTCCACTAAGAAACTCCTGAAGCCAGCTGTACAAAGTTGTATTAGAAACACAAACCGAAATTTTGATCTCGCGTGATTTTTTTTATTGCTTTTCCCACCCCTTTCCTTCGTGCACGAACAAATTCCAGCAAACTACTCAGACCTCTTCATCCTTGTCCCAATCCTTCTCCACAAATTTAGTCAACGAAGTATGGAGAGAAGAAAGTCTCGGAACAAAATGATACAGAAATTCGCAACTATGTTGTTTATACCAACACACCTACTTTCTTAAGGAGACTTTCTTAAGGAGAAGTAGGAGAACTGTGTGCTGCGAGAAATTCTATCCTTGAGCTACAGCAACTACGAACACATATAAGGAGTATCACATAATATCCTCACTGTGAGTTTACCTATTTCCTTTCTTTCACTTCATATAGTTCGTCTTCTTTCACCCAAGACGAATTTAACTTGATTATCTCGATCTTTATGTAGGTAAGGTCTTGCTGTAACTTTGTACTCCACTCTGCAGTGGAATTACTTAGCTTATATAACCCCTATTTTTATTAATATTTATTATACACCTACTAACAGTTAATGCTAAACCTTTATTTCTTCGAATGGCTTGGGCAATTCTACCTCTCGTGTGTGTGTGTGTGTGTGCAGAACTCTAGTAACACTAACGATTATTACTACAGTTGGGAAAAGAGTCGATTAGATGTAAATGGCTCAGTTGTTTTTCTCTAGAAACTTGTAATTTCGATGACATTTCGTGAAAAATTGGAGGGTATTGAGTTATATGAAGATAAATGCGAAGTATCTAAATTTAAAATACCCCATGGTCGCTTTCTGGTAGTTTTACTGCGAGATTGTGACCTATTGACTTCGTACGTCAGAAAATATTAAAATATTAATTTCCTACCTTGAAGTACCTTGTACCTTTTCCTCAGCAAGTAAGTCATCACAGTAGCTCACAGAAGACTATAATTGGTTTCTGAACTAAATAAATAATAAAGTGAAAGCATAGTTGAATCCTTCATTGTACTCTGGAATAATATATAGAATGTATATAGCTTCTAAAAGAAATCGAATTTAAAAAATAAGAGTATTGATCACTACTTTGTAATATAGCAATCGAAATTATGATGAATTATTAATGCCTTGTCAGTCTTGATTGTATGTAATTCATACTTTTGTTCCTTGCGGTTCCTACATTATTACTGAATATGGCTTTGTTTTACTGTTAATTATATTGCAAATAGCAATACCTGTCACCCATGTCAAACTGTCCATTATTAAATATACTCGTGTTGAACTTTATCCCCAGCACAAATTCGTAGTTTTACACAATTCCTGACAGTTCTTTAGAGTCGTAGTTACTTGGTCAGGAATTCAGTAGCACGAAACTGACAAATGACGAGGATTTCGATGGATTTTTATTATGGGTGATTAGGTCAAGGATGATGAATGTCAAACGACATTATGGATTTCCTCTTTCATGTTCCGGACAGCTTATATGATATCCTACATATATTATAGATAAATACAGGTTAAAGTTTCCTTTCCCAACAACTGCGAACAAACTATCATGATTTCCTCAGATTTGAGATTTCTCACGTTTAGAGAGTGTGGCTAATGACTAGGTTGAATATCTTTTCTTAGAAATTGCCTATAGCTTTCGTGCTCATCATTCCATCAATGCCAAAGTATTTACCTAGGCTGGCCATAAAAGTAATGAGATAGCTCTCGTCTCAACTAAGGTGAGATAGTGTCAGACTGAGAAAAAGAAAAAAGTTTTCAACAAATAGGACGGGTGGGCAAAAAAGTGTATAAGTGAGTCTATCCAATTAGTCAACATTCGCTAAAGAGTTTTTTTGAGGGAAGGAAGGAACTTTCCCCAGGGGCCATTTCCTTCAATCCGAATCCACAGACGTGTACTTTTAGTTGATGCCAAGAAGAACTCTGTAACTTCCCATGCATTTCTGAAGAGACAATTCCAAGGGAATCATTTTCATGTATCATCCGTTCATTCACACACATACAATTCTCCCAGCTATTATTTCAAAAGTATATTCATTTATTAACCTGTCAACTGAGCAATATGACAATGAGCACAACAACCTTCCTATTGTCAATGCATACTACGACGCAATTTACATTCTAACACGTTGTCTCTTGCCCAACAATGACTGAATTACATAGTTTAATTATTATACTTAAAATTATAATTCACGAAAACGAGCTATTGTCAACTTGGGTTTATTCAAACAGACCAATTACACCAACAAACCAAAAACAAAATTAAGGCACTTGAATGTGTTCTGATGGCACAAATTTATGTGAATGTGCAGTAAAGTATTATAAATCGGACAACACACAGGACACTATTAAATTATAAAATAAGCATAAGTGACATGAATCAATAATAAATGCATTCGAATTTCCATTTTAATCCACTATTTAATAGCGCATTCAAATCAAATACAAAACCATTCGCATGTCAATGTGGTTTGCACAATTTAATTAAGGTGCATAATTATTCCAATCATCTAATCATAATTATGATTTCAAAGGCTTTCTCACATTTAAACCATAATTTTGTCCTTGATGTACACATTATAGCTTCAAAACATCGATTGGTATTTGGTGCATCGAGAATTCTCCGGGAGGTTTGCACTTGTTAGCAGATGGGAGAATATTTTTGGACGTGAAATTAAATAAAACTCATGACGCAAATGGCAATACACTTTATAGTTTGTAAAGTGATATTTTTGGACTTAAATTAAAATTAATCAGATTAGTCTACTGCGACGTGCGAATATCCAAGTGTACAATATATTATTTATAACAAAACGAACTTTCTGTGGGTGTGAGACAGGTTAAATGCCATCCCCCTTTCTATTTAATAAGTGTTTTTGTATTCAATACTTTCACTCCTTATCCGTGTCCGTGTTTTTAACCAATACCGTTATTAGAACGTGTCGGAAAACTCTTAGGAACGATAGAACTTAAGAACTTCAGCCCGAGGGTAATAAGCGGGCAACGGACTTACATTATACTATTATCCCTAACTTGAAAAATAGAAATCTGAAAGTTAAATAAGGTCACAAAGAACGATTATATTCTCTTTCGATATACAATACATAGCTGGTGGTGTTATCAGTTTACGCAATATTTTGTTGGATGGCGAGAAAGCACAAGAGGAAATAGCCCATTGTGCTTTTACGTTGTGAAAGTAATTAAATGTGGTTTTATCACTCAATCCTAACCATTATTTAATTGCTGTACGGAGTCCCAAATACTAGTCAATGTAATGTGCCATTGTTAAACCTGCCTACATTGGTTTCTTAAATTATTATCGCATTGTAAACATCATCCGTTATTGAGCTTTATCGCCAAAATAAAAGGGACATTTTATCCTTTCTTTTAATGAAAAAATGCAGCTGTATTTATCTGACTGAGTATAAAAGCTAGACTACTGGATGTCATATTATAAAGGCCATTTGGTTTTCGAGCCAGAGAACAACATTTTGAAATTATTTGAAAGCTCCATTGTAACCCATATTTCAAAAAATCTGGTAGCTGAATACTCTGAAGGATGCTAATGTTCCGGAGGAAAACGAACTCCTAATTCCGGACCTTCAGTTGTCGGATGTGACCATGTGACATAAAACAGAGTGGAGCTTCTGCAGGGGGGCTGGGAGGATTTTAATGCAGAAAGCTGCACATTTGCTTTCTCCTTGCTTTGCTTACGGCTGTTTTTGATCTCCACATCCTTCCTCTTCTAAAATGAGAAGAACCTTTATTTTACGTCATGGGGTGTTCACGATTATAATTTCATTCTATCGCAATCTTCATTTTAATTTATGAATCTCTTGGTACCCTACTTCCTGCATTCCCGGTTATGCAAACGCAGTGTCGTTTAACTCTCAACATTACTTCAGTGCGGATATGACTTCGGAAAAGCTCATTCAGAATCAAAGACACCACAGACAGCCGACAGGCAGGATATTCCTTCAAAAGATTTTATGAAACTTTTCAAGAGCTTTGCAGCTTAATAAAGCATCACTGGATTAGTGAAAAGTTTTAGCCATTGTAGTATAACTGATGCTGACAGAAATCGAGATGAATGGAATAAATCAATAATGTTGCAAGCGAATCTCGTCTATCTCGTATCCTAATGTGAAATATGAGGAAGAGAGTCTATGAGGAACAGAACGGTGATAGGTAGTGATGGCTGTGGTGAACCAGTGGCAGCTGAAATCCCAACTATATTGAGTTATTGACACTACTGAGGGTGGTGGAAGAAAAAAGAAGGGAAAGAAAACTTTCTTCATGTCTCGCTTTGATGTGAATTTAAAGAGATAGGTACTTTGTGTACTCGGTTGAGATCAATTTCTCTCTTTCGAGACTTTCGACGAAACTCATCTTCCGTCTAAACTAACTGATGCTCCATTTCTTTTTCCCCCAGAACTCTCTATTACGCTACTTTCCTTAATCTCTTCGGCAATGATACTCCTCGTGTCTAACATCTACTAATGCAGGCCGCGACTTGCTCACACTCCACACATTGCTACTTGACAGACATCATTCGTACCGTATACCCTTTTACGATTCTCGTGAAGACCCACCAGTCCTCCCACACACACAAATTCGGCCAAGAAGAAACAGTAGAGAGTGTGTGACAAGCCTGCGTATCCTTTATGTTAAGAAAGAAGCATTTTTGTAGTGAAGAAACCCAGAAGAACCATCATTCATCTGAACCCTCTAATGCATCTTTACACCCTTCTCTCTGGGTAGACTGACTTGCTACGAACACACTTCCATTCACGTCTTAATCAGGCTTACGAGTGTGTATGGTTGCAACAAGGCCGACAGAATGGTAGATTTGTCCACCAAAGAAAGCGTCTTTTGCTTCGATTCAAAACTCACTCACTCCATGTTGACATTCCATTCCGTGGCTGTCAATATCCACTAGAGTGAAAGAGAGAGAAAGCCAACTTTCCCTTTTTATACGTCAAACTCCATTTAAAATCAAAGCTTAAGAAAAAGCAGAAGAAAAAAACCAGCTTCCAATCCATCCATTCCATTTCAACAACTTTCGCTATAGTTGCCCTCCTCTTTCTTCACACAACAAAATTTATATCTTTCTCCTCTACTTAAACCCATTCTTGAATTGGATTTCACTTCTACTTCTTCTCTGTTTAATCTACAACAAAATCCAGCAGCACAACAACAACCAAGTATTTATTGTATCTTTTCCCAAGGTTCTGATGTGAGTTACTTTTTTGGCAGAGCTGCAATGGAAGTAGTTGTTGTGAGAGTACAAAGTACAAAGCGAGTATAATAAAAATAATAATGTTCCATGTAATATGCTACCATATCTTGTTCCTTTTGTGCCTCTTCTTCGAAAGGATCGTGTGTGCGGTGTTTTTTTAGTTCCTTTTAGGGCTATTCATTCACTCATGTCTGTACTTTCGAGTTGAAGAAGAGGAAAACTTAGTCTTGTAAACATCTCGTTACACATTGAAACCAAAACTAACGAACAACTAAGACGTAAAATGGCACAAGTAGCAAGTAGATGTGTGTGTGTGTGTGTGCATAAACCAGGTTTCCTTGTGTGTAATAAGATGTCAAAATGTGGGTCGGTGGCATGAGATGAAACCGTTTCTTCACTTATTGTTAGTTGCTTACTGTGTGTATTATACATTACATTACGATATGGAAGTAGCCACTACTTTAAGGAAGACCGTATACAAATACATACCCTTTCAATCTGAATGGGTAGAGAAACTCATTCTCTTATCCTTATCCTGTGATAGAATCTTGACACAATGGTTATGTTATGTGAGTTTAGTGCATTACTTACGTCTATTACTCTCATCCAATGGACCTCACAACAACACAGGGTTTCTCAGGTCCTGAAGAAACAACATGTAGTTGAACCTACTGCAGCATTAGTATTAGTAATCACCGTGTGTGTTTTGGTAGATGAGTTAGCCCCTCAATGAGTCCGTCGAATAGAAAGAAAGGAAAGACAGAGTAAATAGTAAATGATGAAGAGTGTGGAGTTTCTCGAGCTTCATGATAATCAAACAAACACATCTCTGGACTGGTATCAAAACTAAAAGCAAACGTTGCAGTTTCCGAAGTCCAGTTTTTGCGCTGTCCGAGTGTGTTGAGGGTTTATGAAATGATACGCCTTGGGTTTGAGTGAGTGAAAGTAGAATGAAATGATACGCATAAATTTGGACCAGCGGTGGTTTCAATGAGAACAAATGGAGAAAGTTCCATATAGCTTTGTAGCAAACTACTGATCAAATTCACTGATGTTCGCTGTTCAGCCTTCCCACTAAAACTTGAGTTTGGTAATATCATATATATATATATATATACCTAATAATATAGTTTACTATAGACTTTTGGTCTCAGTTCCATACGCCTATTGGTTTTTACGCAACCAAACTTTTACTACTGAGGCAATTTGGAAGTACTGCACTGGTTGTTCTAACCAAGCTCCTTTTTAATTATTATTGTACCATCTTTGTCCCCTTTGTGTCTTATAGTGTCCTAAAAGAGGCTCTACTTCCTTATTCCTTTCTTTGTAGTTCAGTAGTTGGTGAGGAGAAAGTAGAACTGAATATTTTATTGAAATTCGAGGTTTTTCCAACAGTGTGGCTTTAAGAATTCCAAGTACATCGTAAGATTTATGGGTGTACGTTCGATCCATCATATACCAGTTAAGAGACTACATCTTCCGGATGAATTATCGTGGAGCTTTTGTTCATCCAAAAGTTAAATCCTGGTATACATTGTGGGTATACAAACGAAAGATAGGTGTGTAAGTATATGTACATTCTCTCCAGACTCGAGACAGCCACACCGGATGAAAAAACATAAACGGAAAGGGAAACCCATATCTATTGTGTTTGGTTGGCAGTTGAGATAGGACTTTTGTGACTTTGTTCTGGTTGTGGGCTGAGAACAGTGCAGTTTGCACCTTCTTGAGTAACTCGGTCAGCGAATTCGAACTCGCTTACTTTTCCGTGGATTCAGTTTCTCTTCCTGAGGGATTCCAATGGGATTCCAATAAGATAGAAAGAATCCCATTCCATCCATCTGTCTAAAAGGTGAAAGCCTTTCTTTCTCACTTTTCCGCACAAAAATGGATCACACTACTGCTTGCACACTCACATGCCTCCTGCTTCTACGCTCACAGTTAGAGGTTCTCTTCGTCAATGGATCTCCAGAGGAGGTGCATCCTCCACTGTGGCTGTGGTCGAAGTGAATATGTGGAGTACTTCTGGCACAACGGGTACTTCTACACATAGACGTGTGTGTAGAACGGATCGATGAGAGAAGTCCTATCCGTTACGACTGTTATGGTTATTACGGTGTGGGATAGGAATGGCACAAGAATTCATAAAATATTACAGCCCACTGCCAAAAAACTTTTTGAGAAATGGGCCACAGCACAACGGAATGTAAATCCAAATCCTGCCCGTGGAATGCATTTATTGATGTGACACATTTATGAATAATGATTTTGACTCTCTTCTTCTTCACGGAGTTTGCGAAAAGTTGAGTAATATCCGGAGGATAGGATTTAGTAGGAGGAAAGCTACTAATTTCTGTGATGGTCCTACAACTTACTATTCTTTCAATTGATAGGCAATTAGTTCATCTGGCTTAATTACTCAAAGACAGTTAAGAAGTGCTTTTGACATTCCGAATAATTAATGTTCCGACGTAGACATGCTTTCTCGCAGGATTTGCATTGGCATCACCCCAAGACCCAAATCTACGCCAGCCAGGGAGCTTACAGCTTAGAGTGTATGTGATCGGATGGAACTTGAAACTTTAAGTGATATCATCCTCATCGTCATGAGCTTCCCCAACTTAGCATACAGCCACCCAATTGGAATTAATTGCAATGTATGTGAGTAAATTGAAGGTAAACTGTAATGAGTGTTGAATGGAGAAGCCAACAACGGAGACTCGATGGAGGTGGTCTTTCACGAATGCCTAGTCATGTTCATGATTTATTGCACTTAAATTAGTACTCGAGCAGGAAATGGTGTGTGTAGGGTTTGGTCCTGTTGACAATGAGAGTGAGCAGGGTATCAGTTAAAGGCTTTTGCAAAGTCACTCGATCGTGAGTGGTCAGTGTGCCAAAAAGCCAAGTGAAATTTCTGATGAGCTCGCTCCACCCTATTCATGTTCCTTTTGGCTACCTACCCAATCATTAAAACAATTTAGATTGGAAACATTTGCAAATAAACTGTCCTCCAATGTTTTAATAGAACTTGAACAACAGGCCCTCAAGTACCTTCACTTTTGACGAATTCTCTCTCATTCTTTAATTAATTATAATTTAACCTCTCTCCATTCCGCTCGTGTCTTGGGGGGTTTTTCCAAAATGTGTGTCAACAGTCAGCAGACTGGTTGAGCCGTAACTTTCCCTGGAAATCACTTTTGGTTCAACTGAATTTGTCACAAAACCGTTAACATTATTTGCTTTACTGAACAAGAGAAATGGTTCTGGCACATCCCATAATCTAAAAGAGATTCGCATTTGAGTACAAAAGTAGGAGGAAAGGAGGAGAAATTTGTTGCAAGTTTATGCATCCCTTGGTAATCCAAAGTAAAAGTTATTTCCCTCTGTCCATGAATATCATTAGAAGTGGTCCTTTTTGGGAACCCTCATTCAGGTTCTATTCTTTCCAAGGGACGTTTCTCTAATCAATATGTGTGTGTGTGTGTATGATTCGGTCTTCTTACTCGTAGATTACAGAGAGAAGCCATGCGAAAGATTTGTGCTGAAGGTTCGTTAGAAAAAAGATTGGATTAAGGCTAATCGTGAAAGGAAAGACGAATCTTTTTCTACTCGTCTGCTTTGCATGTCAGTACGGTGAAAGCAGTTGAGTAAAGACAATGTCTGATGGATGTGTGTTCTGTGATAAATGTTCGGAACGAGGTAACACAGGCTTTGTTTGTAATGTCCTATCTTAACCGAGCATTCGCCACACAAACTAGCGCTCCATTATTTCAGCCTCAAGTTTAGCTGCATTACCTCCTCCTCCTAACGTAACTGCTGTGGTGATGATACTTCTTGTGTTTAGACTAGATGTAATAGAGCTTCAAGAATCGACCATTAGTTATCCTTTAGTCGATCCTCTCCATCCATTATTACACGAGTCTTTTCTCTTTCTTCATCCTCATATGATATTCATGTATGCATGTCCACATTAATTTATCGAACTCATCCTTTGACACATGATCTTCTTGCTCAAACTTTGCGTTTCCACGAAGAGAACATGAAGCTTTTAGTTTTGTGAACTTTCTCCGTCACCATGAATGAGCAGACCGTGTCGATAAGACTGATAGAACGGAGCTGGCACAGTCGAAGCCGCACATTCATTTGCAGTCTGTGCGTCAAACTGCAAAACCCCAAAAAGGAGCATCACAGATAAAGACAGATAGACTGCTTTGAAGAAAGAAGAATAGATCTTCTAGTTCATACAGAAAGACAATGGGATTCGGCTTAAGAGAGAAAAATCGATCATGTATAAATTTCGCAGAGACAGAACCTACTACACTCGTATTCATCACGAACGAACCAACCACGATAAACTCTCTCCCTCTCTCTATTGTGAATGCATATCTCATTTGTACACTGGTATTATCATCTCAACACTTTATGCACGGAACTTCCTTCCTCAGAAGCATTAAATTTGCTCGAAATCCTGAAGTCGACGCCTGCCGGAACTTCAATCAAAGCGTGACTGCAAGTGAAATAGTGAACTTCCAATTCGCTTTCTACAAAGTTATGCATGGAATTCTTTTATCAGTAGGTTCAAAATATTCTAAGCTCGTCTCGCTCTTGAATTCGAATTATATTAGCCAGGAACTAAAATAAAATCTTTCAGCCGTGCAAAATGCAAGAGAAGTTCGGATGCTCGGAAGGGCACGCACTGTTAGGTATTTCCCAATAAAAGTCGGCCTTTACAGTCCACAAATAGGGCAACTGTACTGTACGCAAACTAATCCGAGCATGAATAAGTCAATTTAGTTTTGCTTTTGCCAACTAGTGAATTGCTTATAAATGCGAACTTTTCAGTCAAATTTGTCTCCCATCAAATAATAATGAAGTGAAAGATTCAACGCAAGCTCACACACGATGTGTTATCCTCATAATATTGTGCACGTGTATGGATGGCATGTCCTTGTTTGACTTTGAAGCAAATAAAAAATAGATAACATTGCCAAGACTATCCGTGAGTTAAAACTCTAAGCTGATTTCTGTATCTAAATCTAAGTTCTAAGTTCTATTGGGCCAATTTACTGAATGGAAGTTTGAAATTTGATTTCCTTGTTACTGCCATCATCTCAAGCGATAGTAATTTCTCTTATATCTGTGCTTGAGAGCAGCCACGTATCACTACAAACTTACTTATGATGACATGACCGTGGATGAAACGATGTAGTTCACAAGAGGCTATGAAGGACTCTTCTATCTACCTGAAGTGTAGGTAGAGACTCTCTCGCTGATCATTAGTTTTTTTACCATCAAGGATAGAATTTGAGAGCAGCCTATTATTGTACAGTAAGAAAGAAACTCGAGAAAAACCAGCCTTCACGTTCCACGTTGACTTGCTCATTTCGACTAATAATACTTGGACATATATAGCCTTTCCCGATTCTCATCCTCCTGAACAATCATCTGAATTTCTCATGAATACATTTGCATTCATTCTAAGCCTCCCTGTCACGCTAATTCTTCTCTCTGGAAATGTATATATTTATAAATTCGAAAGGTATCGTTGTCGTTGACAGTTTCTCAATGCACCCAACTCCACTTAAACAGAAATACTCTGATAGTCAAGCGTACGCGTTCATTCTCATCTGTCATTTGTAGGCTAAGGAGAAAGTCCGTACTCCCGAGACCTTGTGTGGCAGCAAACTACTTTACATTCAGTAAAAGTTGACGGTACAGATGCGTTGAAACGAAGTAAAATATGCAAAAAAAGAATCAAATTTACAATTTTCCCTTGCAGCACCATTCGCATTCCCACTTTCTCCATACAGTTGAAGCTCACACGAGATTTCTAACTTTCCCACAAAGTGTTCAACTATTCAGGCGTAATTTGAACGTCAGTTTTGCATTACTTTCTAAATTGAAATCCATCTGAGAAAGAGTAGAATAACAGTACAAGTTCAGTTCGGGTGTCTCAGGAGAGAACTTAAATGGAGAGAGAAACTGTCGTGCAGCACTTTCCCATACGTCCAAGCACTGCTATATACGGTTAACCTCGATCACATACATATATGCAGGTATATACAGAAGACTGAATTCACTCAAAAAAGTACAGGTGATATGGTTATGTGGCGAAGAAAAAGTAAAAAGAAAGATTGGCAGCTTTAAAACTGTCAACCTTTCTTTACACGGGTTACTTTAGAACCTTTCTCCTTCGGTAAAAACTTCCATGCATCACACATGCATTGAGCCAGATGCATATCATAAAATCGTTTGAATTAAATGGAATTCTGTGTGTGTGAGTTCAGTTAATACACTCACATTTTATTTTAACACACCGTCCGTATAGTTCTTGTACAGTTCCCACATCACTCGTATAAATATAAATCACACAAACCATATGCAAATGCAGATTTTGGCTTTCCCAAGTACTAAGCACAAGCCACTCACAATGTGAAATGTGACACATCTGAAATCTCAACCGAGTTTAATCAAAGGTAATAATTTTTATATTGCGATCGTTTTAATTCGTGCGCTTGCAGGGAGTGCAATTTTGCCAATTTTGTTAAAAGTTATTTTTCACTGCGATCTACTTTTTCAGTTTGTGATATTACTCTATACTGTTATATCGCGTTGTAGTGTATAGTAAGAGAAACTGAGGAAGGGAGAAGGTTAAATTTTCCTTATTAGCTTCTGACGTCTGTCACGCAATTCATAAAGGGAGTTTTTTAGTGTTCACTATGTATATTCATGCCTCCTTGAGAGAAGGAATGAAGGAAAATAACCACCTACTAACACGGGTAGCTGTGTGTGTGTGTAGAAATAGTTAACAGCATTCAAGGTATTTTCGTGCATTATCAAGATAAAATTTTTATTTGAACTTCTCAAGAAAGTTTTTTCTAGCTGTCACTCACTTCTATCCTTCTTTGTGGTCTTAAATGGAATTCTGACTGTATAGCTGACGGTGAGTTTGATGAAACTGGTAGTTGGGAATATTAGTTCTGATAGATAGACGTGTTTGAGTTTCCAAATGAGCATTAGAGCTTCTCGGTTGCAATATACGAATCGTATTAATCTAGTCTAAATGTCTACAGCGAGAAAGTTAGGGATAAGTGATGGGCTCAATTTAAGTGGCATGGGTTAAGAAGAAGGTAAGGGTGGGGTGAGAGAAAGCAAGGAAGGCTTCTAGTGTAGATCCATATAAATGGTTGTGGCTAAGGTGGCTAGAGTCCCGCCAGGAGACGTAGTACCCAACCTACCTATCTTCTTACTACAACCTTTGAATTAGTAAGTCAGTACTAAAGGGAAAGAGTATCGGACTCACTTCTTATACAAGAGCTGTTTGTACTTCTTCTTAAGAAAGGGAATGAGTAAGCTTTTAAAGAAACAAAGGCTGAAGGAAATGGGACAACCGTTCACGCCTCTCTCCCGGCTATTCAATAGTTTGGGCACGACCGTAGGAAATCAATATGAATCCTGCAAACTACACCAGAGCAATAGAAGAAACCCCAACGAATTGCTTCAATTGAAACCACCCTAAAGATAACTCCGGATGAATGCGAGAAGGTCGCTCTTTCATTGTTATTAGTGCTGTGTGAGTTCCTTGGGTCTTTGTTTCTTCTCTGCAATGTGTAGTCACTTTCACTAGAGTAAAGATTATTTTCTTACATCTTCTTCGGTCGATCTGTTGTTTTCTTTAGAAGAATAATGTCAATAGAGAATGGTTGATGAATCTATTCGTGGGAAGGACAAAAGAATGAAAAACCCGAAGTTGAAAGTGCAATAAATATATTTTTTCTTATTGCTTGTGACAATACAAATAGCGAGTCTAACAATAGCTCCAATGTTTTCGGTGTAACCCTATACAAAAGCTAAAGCCAGTGGAATACAAACAGAGGTGGTTGTCGTCACAATGGGATTGCGGTTGTTTTTTCGTAAGACGCATACATACATCTGGAAACAAGAGCGGTTTGTTTTTTATCCAAGACGCATACAACTGAAAACACGAGCGATCTGTTCGCTAGTGATATGATAAAATGATAACATCACTTTGTGAAGTAGTAAATGGGAGTGGAGCAATAGTAGTAAACGCAGAAACGTGACGTATCTCCAATAATCTATCTCACACACATGAATCATGACAAATAAAATGATTTCTCGGCAGTTTTCCACAATGTTCGGAGAACAAATTACATATAAATTGTTCTTAAAGAGAATCTGTGGCCAGGATGGCAAAGTTTCTTGCATCACGCAGTGAGTAAGCGATTGCAGCTGACGATTTATGAACAGCAGTGCCCTTCATTGTGAAGGAAACTGTGAGTTAGCAGGGACTGTTAGGGGAGAGGAAATCCATTATTTCATGGGAGAAAGTCGGTTGGATGAACTTATCCAACTGTGAATGCCTTCCGTTTGTATGCACCCACACATACACACAAGCTTTCTCCTTCCTCCTGCGATGGAGTGAACATTGAACATAGTCACAGTGAGAGAAAGGCAGGCTGTGGTGGCTAACATTGGAGGGTGGTTGCTCAAACATCACATCATTTGAGTCAGCTGCAGGAGTAAAGAAAACTCTGTGAGTTGGTAGTAAAAACATCATGGGCTATGTATGTAGAGTAGATAGGGAGATCAAACGATAAATGTCGAAAGAACTCAAGTTGGCCATCCCGACCATCATCCCTCGCTCTACAGCGGACAAGACACAGATGCACTTTCCTTGTCGTCTAATTCGCTAAATATTTCATTTTCCTATGAGATAGGACTTTCACTCGAAGTAATGCCTCTGCAGTGCACACAACCCACCCTGAGCAACTCTTCTTCTGATGACATCTCCCATTTTATCCCTAAGACACACTCAACTACCGTTTTATGCTTTCACTCTACAAACTAACCCTATTTTCCCAGTTGAGGAGACTCGAGTTTCCTTCCTTCTTCTCGATCTCTCTCTCCGTTCTCTGTCTCCATCTTAAATGGGCACTGCTACACAACACAAATTCCTATCCGTAGTCGTCGTTGAGTTTGAATGGAATACGTAATAAGGAGAAACAAGATTCTCAAGAATTGCTTATTAAGCAGAATAAATATGTGTAATGGAAGTCCTCCATGCAGATGTATACATCCTTGGAAGTAAAAGCCTTGAGAGAGAGACACAGAGTTCATCTACAACTTCTTTAATATACAAAGAACGATGCCTCACCTAAAACTCAAGTGGGGTATACACAACACAGAGAGTAGGATGCAAATACATCGCCGTATCTTAAGTGCCAGAAGGTTAAGAAACTCAGAGAAGTGTCTCAGCATCTCCTACTTATTTATTCTCTTTCCTTAATAATTAAAAAGATATAATGGGTCGTTAGACTAAGAAAACTTTCTCTGACTGTCTAAGCCACTTGATACATTTTTTATGAAATTACTCCATATATTCCTTTGGCCATTGCAACTTCTATATGCATTTAGTATTTACATCATCATTTCATCATGTACAAAACGCACTGCACTGACTTATGCATTACAACTTTATAACACTTTATAACACGAGTTTAGGGAGAAAAGCAATCTTGCCTCACTGCAGCAGCAGGATCAAGTTTACACTTTTTTACTCCAGTCAACCATTTTATTCGTGTTTGTACAGACTCTTTATTCCTGTCAGGCTATTGGAGGGCAGTAATATGACACATTATTGTGAGAGCAGAGCCGTAGAAAGCAGAGGTTTAAACCGTATAGATATACACCTAGGAATGCATTTATAGTGAGTGGTAAACTAATATCGAAATTTTTAAGAGATCCAACTCGGGGAGGAATGTTATTACATACAAACGACCTGGATTTGAAGGCGAGAGTTTTTTTCTTCCATCAACACCTTAGATCTTCATGGAAGGAGAAGCAGTGGTGTAGAAAACCGACACAGGAAAGAAAGTTCTTTTGTGAGCAAATACAGTAGAGCAAGAGAGTCTGGTGGAGAAGGCAGTTGCGTGTGAAAATGACAAGAGGTGTTAGTGTGTTTTCCTCGACCTTACAACATCCATGTATAAAGTAACGATAAGGTGGTAGTGGTGGCACAAGTAGAAAAAATGAGTGGAAGTCACAAGGGAATGCAGAGATATACATAGTATAAACGACAAAAGTAGGTTCACTCTTGCACCTGTGTCTTTCTTAAAATGATGAATTTCTCCTTGAGGGACAGCCTCCATGAAAAATTATGCCTCGCACTTTCTTCCATTTCTCACATGGACGGAACACTTTTTTGCAACCCTCTTCCTCAAATGAAAAATCCTAGTGCAATTTTCACCTGAGTGGTTCAGCCTTCACTGTTCGGGCATCTTTGGACATCGTGCAAAAAAGTGGAGAGACATGCACCGCAGGTCCCGGTTAGAATTTGACGCTACACGGAGTTCCAAGCAATCGAGCAGTAGCTGTACTATATATTAAAACGCTCCTGCTTTCTATATACTAACTTATAAACTAGCTAGAAATTCTTGGTCGTGATTTCTAATTCGTTGCTTGTATAGTAAGTATAGCGAATCCAGGAGTCCAGAGTGACAGGAATGAAACGAGTGCTGTCTGACTACCTGCATGTGTGGATTGAATCCTTTGAGCTTCTCACTGTGTCTCTGTATAAGTCGGTATATATGCTCCTAGCACACAGGTTAAGGTTCCACAACGCATTGACTTAGTTTCACAGAGTACCAAGCAAAAAACCACCTTTCACTTCCTTACTTTCATGCTTACAAGTCTTGATCAATCCATTTTTATCAATTAATTTCCTCTCCTTAGTCATTGTCAGTGTGATGTGGTACGGAAAAGACCAAGCCAGTAAGTGTGCATACATACGGAGGATTGAGGGAGCGAGTGACAAGGAAGTCTGATGACAAGTAATTAATTCCAGTTTAAATTGAAAGACTTCAAAGATTAAAAAGTAATTAAGCTAAAAAGGGCGAAGAGAAAGTTTTGGACGGGTAGGAGGGATGAGATGAAGACACGTTACGGTGACGGGAGAGAGAAAGGCTCGATCGCAAACTCTAAAAATAAGTGCGATAAAACTCCGAATGTATGGGCAGATTACACGAAACTCTCACGAGTTTTAACCATCTTTTCCGGATACTTTATTTCATGTTGATTTTGAAACTCACTATGAGAATAGTAATGCTTACTTACTTAGTTGTAGAACGTAAAGAGAGAGAGAGAGAGAGAGAGAGAGAGAGTGGAAATAAAGAGAGGAAATGTAACTCCAGCCTGGGGTAATGAAATGGGGCTCATTCAAAGGGGAATAATCATTCAATCGTGAAGTAATTGCCACTATCTGCCATTCTATTGTACTTTCCCTTCTATATTTCAATCCGAGTTATTTCCGTATTATGTTTTGTCTTGAAAACTTCTATCCAAATACTTACACACAAGTACATTCCCTCATATATGCAACTTCTTTCACTGACTGGAGAAATTCAATAGAGTTATTTTCCCTGCGTATATGTGTGTACGTACGTAACTTTCACCCTCTTTCCTTCATCCTCTTCCGTAATAAAATTTAGAGCTCTGGACTCCGACTACCCACCCGCATATATAAACTCAATACTTCCATCCGGAGATCCGGACTCTCAATGTGCAGCCTTCACCTTCATTCCATCCGATTCAACAAATCCCGGATTCCAATTCAATCCAATTCAAGTCATTACCCTTAGCTTTGCTCAATACAGAATTTCCTTTCTTTACTAGACCGAACTTCCTCCGAGGTAAACTCACCAATGTGAATGAATGTGCACTGATGGTCGCGGTTATAATGATAGAGCAACTATTCCCATTGCAAGTAGTTATTCGAAGTAAGTGGATTTTTCTTAAAAAAGGAATCATGAAGGAGGTTTCGTATGTTACTTTGAATAATGCATAAACGACACCCAGAAGCCTCGTCAGTTCTGCAGAAACTAACGACTCTGTTTTCTATTGAAGAAAGTATCTTTCTTCGCTGGGTTGGGTATTACTCCTCCATCCACCCGCACACACTCTCTAATTTATTTCCTTTGTTAACTACAAACTTTTACAAATGAGGGTGGAACACAATGGAGTGCACACACATATACACGAGGAGGCTTTCCTCTTTTTTTGATTCTTCTTCTCCGTTTCTTCCCTATATGAGTAAAAGCTACAAAAACTACAAAAACTACATACACACATACATACATACATAGACAACCACCCTTCCTACCACTCATTTAGTCGTGGTTCAGTTCACCTGATAGAAGAAGCTAAATGCAAAGGAAATGCCTTCCTACGACGTTACCCCGGAGTTATTTCCCTCATTGGATGTTAATAAATAAACTCTTTTTTCTGCCTTCCTCCAGGGAATAAAAACATCCATCTATTCATCTACTGCTGAGTGTGTGTGTGTGTGTTTACGGGAAAAGTATATAGTGTGCTTGTCACTCGTATGTTGCACTCAAGTAGGTGGTGGACAGAGTGAGATGTAATATCTTACGTGGAGATCTGAGGAAAGAAACACGAGGCAACTTTTCTCATCTGCACTAAGGACCCAAAGTGTATATAGGTTGTATTAAATGAGCCTAAACTTTCCCTCATTTCTGGCGTATACGACTTGGCTTGCGAATGCATGAGCCATGAGGACGTGATTCTGTGTAACAGGAAGGAAACTCTGGTTGCAGTTTCGCTAGTCAGTTATGAGGTTATGACTAAAGTTCTCTCGGGTGGTTGCTTGTCCTTTATGATGGGATCAATATAAAAACATTTCGGCTCATCGTATATATCGTATCTTATGCAGTGTGTGATCGTGATCGTAGTTGGTGAATGTATGCTCACTTTGTATTTGAATTCTGAGAAGAAAGCTCTTCTCTCCGAGGTCTTCTGCTTCTTCGTCTTACAAAGGGAACTATGGGCTCGGGTACAAATTGTGGGTGGTGGTGGAATGAGAGCGACATGAAAATAAGGATGATTTGGGATCTCAACTTAAAGTCCTTTCCCTTCTGCTAAAGGAACTAATAGATTTTTCGCTCGTGGTCTTGGAATTTCTCATAAGGAAAGGATGACTCCGTCTCCTTTTTCAATCTAGACATCTTAACTTCTCAGGGTTTCAGTGCTTAAGTGGGTCTTAATGTTTACGAAAAAAACTCATTTGCTCCATTGAATGGTGGAAAAAGTCTGATCTGACTGAAGGAAAAAGGAAGGCGCGTAAGATGTAACATGCATGTGTGTGTGTGTTGTGCACACTCTTTTGTATAGAAATGCTTTCCGTCCTTCCATTTTATTTTCCACCACCGTTTACAGTCTAAAGGTTGACTTCATGTGAGATGGATTTGATTGGAGCATAGCAAATCAAATTTTCTTTATATTTACTCAGTCAAGGGAAACATCTTATTTTCCCGTAGAGTACAGATTGTCACTCTTGTTTGCTGTCAAGTAATCGTTTTTCAAAGAAGAAGGGCAGAACGAAACGAGTTGTTCACAGTTTGCTGCTTCGATTATTCTACTGATATGATGATGCTGATGACTATGATGCAGTTACTCTGCTGTTGTTATCCTTCAAGAATGTGTTTTGGAGCAAAAAAAAGTTGGGCCGTATTTGAATAATTTCCTTTTTTCCAAACCATTATCGAAGTCCTTTGAAAACTGAAGAGTACACAAACACACACGTAAAGAGGGTTGTTCAACTATCTGCTTAAGCTGATGTTGGGAAAGTTTGAGGAAATAGAAAGTGCTATAAACTATGTCCTCACAAAGAAACCTACACGCTGCCTTGGTGTAATCAAGTTTACAAAAGATCGATAAGGTTTAGTTGCGAGGAGGTAGGGAGAGAAGATAAATAGTAAGTGACTTACTTTCCCTCTTTCCATCGAGTCTTCCTTTCAGTCATTTAGAGAGTCAGTGAGTGTAGGAGGCATAAAAATTATGTGGACATTCAGAGAGTCATAATTTAGGATTGAGGAACATAAAAGTTCATCGAAGTACATTCCATTCTCAACTAATGCAGATTGATGCTCTATTTTTGTCATGCTCAACGACTTAGTTTACCTAGAATGACTTCAGTGTGATATACCATCCTCTGTTTTTGCCTCCTTCCTCCTTCACGACAACCGTCTCTCTCTCTCTCTCTCTCTCCACCAGATGCTTTTTTCTAAATACATTAACCTAACTAGTAACCCTAAAGGTGGAACTAAACTTTGTTATGTCCGTATAAAAATATTACAATCTTTCGGTCAAAGTTATTACGAAAAATATTCTTTCAATGTGCAGAAATGTATTTCATGAATTGCACGAAGGTTTATGGTCCGCTGTCTGTTCAAGATGAACGAATCGGAGTTATGTCAATAAATATTGAAGAGTAGACTGCCGCAATAAAAAATTAATTTCCTTAAAATCCACTGAGTAGAAAGAAGAGGAAGTATTTCGTTTCGAACCTTAAAGTTTGTACATAATTCTGCAATGAAAGAGATAAACAAGCCGATACTTTTCTTTCACTCTAATCCTCCTTTGAGACATTTAATCCTTTCTTTTCTCATCGAATTCGGAGATTCTAAAACCCACATTTATTTTATCGCTATCTCAGTAATCTAAGACTCCGTTTCCAATTCACCTAGGATGAAAAGAAGTGATCGAAATCCATAAAGGAATCTATTAAAGTAACGAAACCTTTTTAAAAAACATGCCATTCAGAATATCAGATTCATTTTGATGTATCGGCAGAGTTTTAAGCCCAAAGTATTTTAAGATTATTTACGTAAATTGTGTATAATAATTAGATATTATGAGCCTGCCTTCGAATGATGTAGCATGTAAATTTGGTCGACCTGGCTTGTAATTGTAATAGTGTTTTAACAGTGGTTGCGTAAGGGCTTGTCTCAAGAGAATCAAATGACTGCGGAAATAAGAGATTTATTTTAATCAAAAGTCACGAGTGTATCAAGTAGCTATCATTCACTTGAGAATAATTGTGTTGTGTTGCAAAGACTAATCTTAAACGATAAAGTGGGAGGATTAACTTTCACTCTCGGGGAAAGCTGAAGCACACTCATTTGAGATTTGGGAAAGGATGCCTAGTGAAGGGGAACAACAGGACGGTAGCAGAGCGTACAGGCCAGTCATTAAAGATTTATTTGAGCCTCAGTGGCTCCTTCTTTAACAGCACTAGTGTCGTCGTTAAGTAATGAAAGATAAGACCCAGTAGTTCCAAGCCAGTAGCAGTGCTAATTTCAGTTTGACAGTGGGTGAGGCACGCAGGCATCTCTTGGCTTCTGGGTATCTCAGTTTAGGAAACAACCCAGCAAAATGAGAAACTGCGGTGTGGCTCTTGGCTGTCTGTAGCTCAGACAGAAAGATTGTTTGTTGATCTTCTATTATAGAAAGCCAAGTGGATAATGGAAATACAAGCAAACCACAGCCGACTAAGCCAATATGGTCCTTTGATGAGGAACAAATCGCTTTGTCCTCTCTCCATTCACTTTCTCTCCTCTTCCATTTATCGATGTGAGGAGGAAGGGCGATATTACGACAGTACCGAAGTAAACGTACGGACGGAACTGCTTAGTCTACCGCTTTACTTTAGTTAAGTCCTTATCTGGCCAAGTCTGACTTGGGTAGTCACTCATCGGAATAATACTTTCTACAATACTCTCATCTCTTCCTATAGCTTCTCCAGTTATCGATTGACTCACAGACTATTGTATGTGTATCATCCAAGAGTGTGTACCCGTGCTTTCACTTCCTCTCTCTATATATTCATTCATGCAAGACGCCGAGTCAAAGTCAAGTAGGACCTGAGAGAGAGAGAGAGAGAGAGAGGAAGTACGCCGAACGAATCTGGTTATAAGTTCACCCGCATCCTTTGTTTGTGATTTACTTTGATGAGAAACGGTGCTGAGGAGACGACGAGTGGGTCTAAGCCCCTTAACCGCACTGTATACACTTTCCTGGGACGCTTTCCATTTTTCACTCAAGACTCTCCTCGTATGATTGAGTGAAGGCTGTGAAATCTCAATTAACTCACCAGAAAGAGAGAGAGATCCTCTAAATCTGCTCTCATTTGCTCCTCTCTCAATCCAACATTATTGTCTACACACTCCTTACCACTCGATGAGTCTCAGTTCTGAAGTTGATTAATTTTGAAACGTCTTTCTATCCTTCCACTAGAATAAGTTTAGAACTTGTTTCACGTTGTGAAATGTGTGTGTGTCATTTTCTTGTCACACAAAGTACTTAGCGTTCTCCACAGTCTGAAATAATCGATTATAGGCTTCGGCAGTCAGGTTGTTTTTGCCTTCATTTTGATACATTAAGCACATGCAGGAGAGTCCTAGTAATATGATTCTGTGTACTACGTTGGCTAGGATGATGATGATGATGACAAAAACCGTACTGTTTGCATGGCACTTTCCTTACTTTAGTAAGTAGGGTAAGGTCATTTTCACTTTCTCTCCTCTCATTTACCTCCGCTAGTGTTTGATCTGAAAGATGTTCCAGTGCCGAGTGAAAGGCTAAGTAAGCGTGGCAGTTTGAAAGTACACACAATAGATTTTGGAGAAGAATGAGTGTTTGCAAATAGAGTTAGTAAATGGCAAAGGAGTCAGAGAGATAAATGCCTCTCGGATTTCAGCCTCACCGTACGAACAACGAAGAGAGGGAGGTTCGTTTGCCAACATTGTCTTATCTGGTGAAAGCAGACAGAAATCTATTTCACTTTCACTCCCATCTCTCCTTCCTTCTCTCTCTCTCTTATGCTACCTTATATATCTCACTAGAGAAGAAGTTGTTCTAGTCCAGCTTCGCCATATACATACACTATACACACACATTCTTGTGAAGACTACACAAGTACTACTCACTGGACAGCAGCCCATAACTTACACTGCTTGACTGCTCAAGAAAAAGTGTACTCATCTCTTACAACTAAAGTAGTCTGTGTGCTTTCATGAAGTATTTTTGAGACAAGCATCATCGGGAAAGTGCTGCGAGAGAACTGGGCCTGGCATTTTATGCATCGAAATCTTAATCCACGGGGCTCTCCTGTTACTTATGACGAACGTTAAGAAGAAGAGTAAACTGGGCTAAATGATAATATGCGGGCATAAAGATTAAAAGTAATGAGATGACTGAGTCGATGATCGTTGCCTTTTTGTATTGCAGTGATAGGACACGTTTCAGATGGAACAAGTCCTGGGATCTTAGGAGGAGATGGGGGCACAGGACCTGGTCCTGGAGGACTCCCTTCAACTTCCTCTTCTTCTTCTTCTTCTTCTGCGTCCTCCACCCTTCCCAGTACAACTTCCTCTCTCTCAATGTCTCCGGTAGAAGCAAGAGACGCCCCGTACATTAGTCTCAACACAAAGATGAGCTCTAATAGCACAAGTACCAGCATCAGCAAAAAGAGTAGTAATGGCTCCAACTTAACAGAAGACGAGATCGCAGAGCAACAGAAGATCTTAGACCTCCGGAGGAAAGGACTTCCCTGGATTGACAAATCAGCATCACCAAATGTCACCGCTCTTCTCGGAAAATCAGCTATGCTTAGTTGCAGAATCGGGCAATTAGGCAACTTCCAGGTGAGACCTTCATACTTTCTCTCTCTCTCTCTCTATCCTCTTCTTTTTTGTAAACATTATAAATGTCAACTTTCTCCAAAAGTCAAGCGCAACAAACCAAGTCGAGATTAAAACGCGTTACTCATACAAAATACAAATAGAACTACGCTCAGTGTTAGTGTATACGTGAAAAGAAATTGGCGAGTTAAAAACTTGACAGATAAGGGCGTAAGTGGCCCATTCCATTTCCTTCGTCTTGCTTGACTTGACTCTGTGTGTGTGTGGAGAGAGAGAGAAGTCCTTTTTGTTATTTTGTTGCATGTAAAACATGTTTAGAGTACAACGAGAAACAAGCAATTTTTCTGATCTCCTACAGAGATATCGATATCACAGTGGTCCATACGAAAAGGAAAGCTCGTTCTTTGGCTAGACCGACCGAAAACTTTCACCCTCTCCCACTTCCGCTCATGTCTCATTCAGTGTGCAGAAAGGGTTTATTTTAGTAAAATACCCGGACCCAACGGAACGCTGTGGCGTAGCCATGAAGTTCCTATCTGATTCGCAATTGATTGTTTTGACCTTATTCGATCTTTTCGCTTTTCCGGTTCTTGTATTTCCTTGATTGAAGTGAAAGGAGTAATCGAAAAATCAATTTTCTCGCTAAAAACGAACTTTCCCCAACAACTACTTCCATGTGCTAAAGACTTTAAGGCCTATTATGATTAACGTCATTACTTTCATCGCTACAATAAAATGAGATTACTTGTATACAGGGACTCGTTAGAGAAGCAGAGCTTAGTGTAATCGATTGAGTTAGCTTTTTTAGCTTCCAAAACAACAACGCGTTTTATGGTTCTTGGCTTTTAAAAATGTGAATGAAACCCAATTAACACAACAACTCGTTTATGCAAGAGTTTTGAATCCTCTTAGGCTGCTGAGCTACAGAAAATAATTAGTCTCGAGAGTATTTTACGTCTATTCCTTCCTAGAATTTACATAACAATAGACTACACATACATATTTCAGGGTACATATGCAAGACACGCCAATGAGTGGTAGTTTGAAGCAGTGGCACCGTAATTTAGTAAACGCTACGCCTATTTGTTAAAGAAGAAGTAATTCTTTCCTTTGTATGTGTTGTGATGATTAGGCCCTCCCATGTTTATCGAGAAGCTATTAGGCTAACCTCGCTACGGGCCAGTGGAACGGAACATTTTGACTTCCATTTGCCTCCTTTCGTCAAAGTCACAAAACTGAGATTAGGTCTGATTTCTTTTCGTGGAACAAAAGACTTTTGATGCGGTGTAAGGTGGTTGAAAAGAAGGCGTATTACTTTTACCTCCATAAAACTACGAAAAGGTGTGCCTCTCTCAAGAAGGAGTTGGAAACATACACACGCTCTTTTCGCCTATTTCACAAGAAGAACTTTCTTTCTGCCATGGGTCATTCCACCTCTCCTGCTAGCTTAGGTTTAGGTAGGATTCCGTATACCACGCTACCTTCATAACTTTCTTTGTTCCGCTATTATTTGTTCAAACTAGGTCTTTTTATTACAACCAGCACAAAACTAAAATATATAACTAGTCAAGTGGTAAAAACGAGCTCTGTAATATTTGCATTCTTCGTTATAATATGCGCTGTAAAGGAATTTGTGACGAAGCCCGTACTCTCCCATTCCCCTTCCGTCAAGGCAAAGAGCAATTGTAGTAATAACCTAAAGGATCATTTCAGATTGAGCTTTTTTATACTTTTGTGTCCCACTTTTTCAAGATTACAGTCACTAAAAGTTGTAGAGGGAGAGTCGAAGAGAGAGTTCGTGGTGTAGGATTACTTCACGCTACACTTTCTCCGGTACCTTTCATCGTTAACTTTTGGGTCACCGTTTCACAACTTGTTATGTATGTTTCTTTCCTTGCATTCATACTTTCTGATTCCAAGTCGTTCTTAGGTGCGTACAAATTACTACTCAACTTGCAACTAGCCTTTAAATCCGCTCTCGACTTTTTTAACGAAAAGAATTCATCTGTCTTCCATAACCTCGATCAAAGTCAAGGAGCAGCAGATCCACTCAGAAGAACTTGTTTCCTCCACGAGGTTTGATGGGTTCCTTGGGTTTTACGCTTTACTGTAAAATACAAGAATTTCCATGTACTTACGCGTAATATATGACCTACTTGAGGATTGTTCGAATAATGCACAACAATCCAAGAGTATTGTTAGAGACTCACACTCTTCTCCTTATAGAAAGTAGAATGTAGAAATGTGCGCGGGTATGTTTTTGCGTGAGAACCTAATGTGGGGCTTACCAGGGTAATATTTGACTTCTGCCAAGTATTTTCATCCCATCGGAGTCATGTTTATGTAAATCAGCTACATTACAGCATAAATCTACCAGCATGAACGTATCTTGCTCCTGAGGTCTTCGTTCGCTTCTGCATAGAGATCGCTTCCGCAGTTCACACGGAGAAATCACACAGAAAAGTACCTACATGTAATGGAAGTCTTATCAAGATCTGGAACTAGACTGTGTCTCTGTGTATTTCTGTTCGGATGGAATAGTTTAGGATCAGTAAAGTGATGTTGACTTAAAACCGCACACATACACACACAACCATTGCTACTTTCGAATGTTCCAGTAAAAGTCAGATAGTCGGGTGTGCAAGGAACTGTGTGTAGTGAGAATGACTCTACCCCAACTGACTGTTTGCGTGAGATGAGGAAAGTTAAGTCTCCCATTTGTGTCTCTGTAAAGACTAACTTCTCACTCGAGTGAAATGCAGAATACCGATGGTTTGTATGTTTGTCCTTTCGCACTATAGCTGGAGAAAAGTAAGCTGCTGTTTCCTCGTGCTTTTAGTCTTTGCTATAGTCAAGAGTAATCAAACTCAGCGCCGGCATGACACAAAATGTTTCGAGCTTTTGAGAGATCCATTTTACACTTTCAATTCATATTAAATGGTCTAATGGAGCAAAGGAGAAATACGACGACTAATCTCTTTCTTTGTGTCTGCATATTATTTGCAGAATTTAGATACCAATCTCCCATCCTACGATTCAACTGTAGGGTATTATAACACAATGGAGTAAGAATGTCATATATTACTTTTACTTATTATTAGTAATTTCGATCGTGCTAGTTGATTTCAAAAGCTTGTCATTCCAGTTAGGTTTCTCAACAGCAGTATGACTGATTTTGATCAGCATATCATTAAAATTATTACCATTCATAAATACCAAAGATTTGAAACAAAGAACAGTTCTTTGTAAAGAATGCTTTTTGGGTGTTCAATTGAACAATTGTCATATTAGACGCAACCCAGACAGAATGGAAGCTGCGTTTGTTGTTAAATCTTTCATTCTAAAGAAAGAGAGACTTACTGAGTGAGCAGAGATACTTCATGCATCTCATCTTACATTCAGACTGAAACAACAGATGAAACATATTAGTCCCATTTGTGACTAGCTAGAAAGCTAGAAAGTAAGTTCGCCTTGTGACGATGGTTGAGAGGAACTAGCAATAGTTTATCTAAGTCGACCCAACTTTCTACTCTCATCAGAAATAAGTCATTAAGTTTGCATTGAATCATTGAAGCAACTACTTGTACTTCCTCATAGTGTGTGGCCAAAGTATTGAAAAAAAGTTTAATTGTTATCATTACGGCTAAGATAGAAGAAAGTAAATTAGACTAATTATTTCACACTCATTGACACAGCACACTATGGGCTCAAAGCTTGAGAAAAATAATATGTCATTAGACATTTAGGCATCTCTACTGTTGGCGTTTTAATTGCAAATGAGCAAGACACTCAGTGACAGCGTGGTATCTGTCTTTCTGCAGTCCGTAAACTGTAGAATGCTTGCAGATTGCGTCCTTTTACGTAACAAAGTCCAACTTGGAATGTGTCGTGTCTGGTTAATAATATCATGTGACTGAATAATTTATCCTTGTTTTCGTGTAATTTTGCAAATAATGAGGAGTAAATTGGATGTCATTAGGGTACCCAACTGCAATAGTAATTCAAATTATGTAAAAAAACTCAATAATAGCCGTTTGTTTAATTGAAATATCCTATTACTAACCCTGGAATAGTAGAAAAGTAGAAAACGAGTGTATAACATTCTTCCTTCTGAAGTGGAACCGTCTTTCTGATGTGAGTTCAGGGATAAAACGAACCTCTTTTCAATTTAACTTAAAGTAAAAGGCCATGTTTATGTTTGTTGTGCGAGAAGGTCAGCTCAACTCAAACATAACAGGCAATATTTGACATAACAAGAGACAGCAAAGTAACTTTATATTCAGTATTGGATTTCATTCAATGCCCCACTGAGGAAGTTGAAGTAGGTAGGTCTGTATACCTACACGCTATATGCTTACCCTTATTTGGTTAGGTTGAGGAAGAGAAAAGAATGGTGAACTCGATACAATGCTCGAGAGAGAAGTAAATCGGACGGAAGTATTTTAATTGATGATAACATGACATGGCATCTTTCACTACGAAAACCAAGCAATCAGAGAAAGGCAAAGAGAAGTAAATGAGAAATGGGTGAATATTGCTGTCCTTGCATTTCGTAGTATAGTTGAGTGACTGGACTTCAGCAAAAGAGAAGCGTGCTGCAGGCTACATTTCATAAGTAAGATCCATTATTTCGAAAATTTGAAGCCTGTCTGTCAACACTTTCTGTTGCACGGTAAATGTGCATTTGCACAATTTCTACTCTAGTTATTAGCACAGAGAAACCAGCTAATGATCTAGATATATTATAGCATATACCTAGTCACCACCAGCTCTCATGAAGCACAACTCCAAAGTAGCCTAACACTTTCTTTCTGAATGTTCGTCTGAATGCTGAAAAGCAACAAAAGGATTTGAGCGTGAAATATGTATCCAAAAGAACACGAAATTCGGACGAAGACATGAACTGGGTTTGCTTGCACTTCCTGTACATTCTTTGGTGAACTGGGTTGGAAAAACTTCACAGAAACATGTTACTTTACCTCTCTTTCATGCTTAGGGAAGGACGGGTAGAAAATTGATTTCAAGGAGTTAAGAAGAAAAAATGTGTGGCATTGGCATGGCATACTATCCAGTTGAGTGTGGTTGTGTGTGCCGAATCGAATGAATGCTTTAGAGGTACTCGCAGTGAGGAAATCGATCTCTTTTTCACTGATTGATTGAAAGATCCGGGTCCTCGACACACTCACACACACACACACACAAATAGGACACGAGAGAAAGTTAAGACGATAGAAAGTGGAGTAGGTATTCACAGAAAAAGTGGAACTACACTCGTATAAGACCCTCAGAAGTAAAAAGAAAATATTTTACCCATTGGTTCTACTTCTTACTCACGAATGTCTGGGAAAGCTCAGGACAGCCATGAGAAGTCAGTGTCACCCTTACCACACACAGTTCTATATTCCAATTCTCATTGTATTGAACACTAACACAGTAAAATACCATTGGAGTCTCATTGGATTGGGATGTTTCTAATGCTGATCTACTCAGATCACCACGTAAATAGCTGAGTAAGTAGTTCTGTTGCCCCTACTGAATTCCCACATCGATTTACTCAGGAGATAAGCCTCGTTTGATTTCAGGATGGAATGTACGCTCGTCTTTCATCACTTCCTTTGCGAACTCAATGAGATCCCGAGCATTTCTCCCATTGTGTACAAGACATACCAAGCTGCACCACAACCCCAACGCTAAGAAATTTTACATGCTTCCTCCTCAAATGAATTTTTACATGCTTCCTGTGGTATCCTCAAAGACTACCGTGTAATTTGAAAACTTCAAGAACTGTTAAGGAATTCACCCTAGCTTTCATTTAAATCCCGATCTGTGGGTTGCGTGGGTTTAGTAGAATATGTATACGTAAATACAGAGCACAGAAGTATGCTTAAATAATAAACACATTTATTGAGAATATCAGATATCAGCAGAGACATTCAGGTATGGCGAAAATAGGGTGTGAATTGTCGTTCGTGATATATAAATAGTTTCACAATGTACCTGAATGTGTGGTGGCATTATTTTGTGCCAGTTGGAATAGGAATTCGGTCTGCAATCTTTTCGACTCGCATCTCCACACATCTTTTAGGAGATAGAAGATAGAATAGCAATGTAGTGGAAGGGAGAAAGCAGGTTAGTAGTATTCCTGTCTGCGTCTGTTCAGAGACGGAGAAAAGGAATCCAAAAAATAATCATAGTGAAACCGAAGGAAGGCATAAAAACATACTTAGAGATAAGCCTCACCAATCTGTGAACACACATAACGTCTTTCGTCTCTGCGAATAATTCGATTACCATCATCCTCCTCATCTTCGTCCTGTCTCTCGTTATTTCTTATTCGCCTGTTTCATTCTTTTGAGCCACATTCGTGGATTTTTTGTCCCTCCCTTCCTCCCGTCTTCCCTTACTATCTCGTCGCTCTCATGTCTACTCAGAAATACAAGCATGCAGAACAAAACCACTCGAACAGATCATTTTTCAATCAACTTGTCCCAGAAATTGATTACGATTAAAGTACTCATTCTTCTCTGAACCTTTCTTCAATAAGCTCTGTCCTCATTCGTCTACTTCAACGAGCAACATTTCTCGTACGGAAAAAGGTTTTCATTTCACTGAGTCCTTTCGTTAATACTGTATGTGTACCAATGTACCCACTTCTACCTCTCTACCTACCTACGCCCTTCGTAATGATTCTCTTTCTCAAGGTAAAGAGTTATTTTCTAATAATTTATTTAAACGGTGAAAAGAGTATTTTTTCCTGTATAAAACAAAATTGCACGTGCAAAACCTCCTCCATGCTACTTTTTTTGCAAGGAAGAAAATTCTCTGGCTTACATACACGAGTAAGCCTTGTGTCAACACTCCGGTGTGTGTGAGTGTGCGAAAAAGCTGCCTTGATACGTAAAAAACTTGAAGAAAAAAGAGCATTCTTGCTGTGTGCCATGTGAGTTGAGCTCTGCTGCCTGTCGTTATTCGTCCACACAGCACCTAAAATATTTAATATCCTTTTGCACATCCGTCTTATTCCAAAGTGAAAGTGGAACACAGGACGACCAGGTTGAGTCTGCTGGTAGTGCTGGTGCAGGTCTCGTCGACACTTTTTACCTGTTTTCTTCCTCACCGGATGAATACCAAACTATCCAACTACTTAAAATGATTGCATGTAAATGCAAACTGCTCGATCCTCTCTCCTTACTCTTCTCCTGGAGTTATGGCATTCTACTATATTCATATTGAAATACGAGCCCAGGAATTCGCAGCATTCATACGAATATAAATTATGGTAATATGGAGAAGAGGTTGTGTGAGAGAGCGAAAGTAAATAGATGCTTTCATTTCATCATTTCATTCTTCATGGGTGATGCACAAGAAACTCTCCGCAGGCACTCTCGCACGCATTATCACAGGTCTCACTTTATTTCTAGACGTAAGTTGTAAATACGCCAAGCTTTACATTCCAAAGTTATTGGCTCGTTCACTTTCTTTTTCATCGACATTTTGTATTATAAGTTTGTCGAGATCAAAAAGACGCCCAAAGACAACACGACTACTGCGTAAATACTTTATACTTAGCTAAACTTCGCAAACAAAAACGGGATTGCTTTGAATCCTTTTTTGAAAGGATGAAACCATCTCCTCTTTTCACTTTATTTAGTTGAACTGATACACTTTGTCGTAGATTTTACTTATCTTGCAAAATCATGTCAAACTGAAGTGTACGTGCGTAGGCTAACCACACCACACGTGCCTTAGCTTAACTGATTGAAAATGTCGTGCTACTTCCTACTGTACTTTACCGTAAACTGCCAGTTCAATTCCATTTCCATTGGGATAAAAATTTCATGGCTGAGCTTATCTGTAGTTTCCTACTTGTCATGGAATATCACTCAGACTCAAGAGAGTCACGATTTATTCACTTCTAAACCTTTTGCCTTTAAAACTCCGCACGAGAGCAGTTCATTTGTTCATGAGTCTTCTCTTTAACTCAAACAGACTTGTCGAGTAGGAACGATAATATGGAAAATTAATGATCCAACAGCCAAATTAGCATTATTCAAGAATGCATGAAATTGAAGAATAAACTTTTAAAGTTTTATATGTATTCATTAAGAAGGTCATCAAGTCATAAAAATTATATAACATTTTATGCTTACTTTCTGGTGTGTGTAAAAGTGTAAGCATTTCTGCACTTTCTACTTTCAAAATACAGTTTGTATTTTTAGCTTGAAACATCAACTGACTTTTTGTGGCATGAGAGAAAGTCAAAAG
>JAQGAD010000358.1:0-43447 GCA_034696625.1 Isotomurus palustris | reverse complement strand
TGCTCTCTGTGTCCCTCCGACGAATTTTTGTAATAAAAATACTTTATTCTAACTTCGAAACAGCCAAGAATCTTGCATTGAAGAAGCTTGTATGCAGAATCAAGTCATGAACATGAATGAGCACAAAAATGATCGATCTGAGTCTTCAGTTGTTTCGCAATTATCATGGAAGGTAGATGTTCGCCGAACTGTTGGATGATTGATGCATGAAAGATCACATTCGTTTAGAGGTAGTTCTCTTGAGGATATTGAAAGGAAGATGAATAATGCATGAACCTGGGCAAAAGGGGATTTGCAAATGTCGTAAATCATTACACACACAACCCCAAATACTCCACGCAGTATTTTCGTTCGCCAAAACCTACCCTGTTGTAGCACATCTACAAAACACAGCCTTGGTAAATATATATCCTCATTCACAAGTAACTGGTCAGGATTTTCCTCTAACAACACAAAGAGGAGTCAGTATTTTCATACGAAGTAATTACCAGAACCACTACAACCTGAATGGTCACTTAGTGAATGAGATGCAAAGTTTTTGTACAGCCAGAGGAATTTATTCATGAGAATTGATTACCAAAGCGCCAGTGTTTATTGGACTCCACTAAAGACTGCATACATACAAAATGAGACTGTTCACTAATTCCAAGAGCTTCTTCCTTCTCACTCTAGTTGTGATTGTTTCAATTCCCAATGTTTCCAGCCAGGAAGTTCCTCGCCAAATTCAGGAGTTCTTTCAAAAGCACGTTGTAAAACCACTGGAGGAACGAGTTAACAAAAAAGTAGCAGAGTTTTCAGGACTAATAAACTATTATATCAATCCATCATCTACGAATAACTCTTCTGGCAGTACGAACGAAACTCTTCCACAACTTCCTGCTGACATTTCACTCATCAACGGCAGCGATACTTATCTTCCATTTCCATCCAACAACAACAACAATACTGATCTACATCTCCCCGAGCTGACCGAAAAGTTTATTTCACCCTATGAAGAAAAATCGACAACCGTAGAAGCCGAAAATCATTATATAAATACAACAGAAGTTCCACCTACCATTTCAGTCGATGCGGAGACTAAAAAGCAGTCTGACACTAAATCCAGCAGCACAAGGTTTCAGGATACTCTCCTCCCCGATGAAGTCTCAACCATGTAATACGAAACATTAAGTATTGATATTGACAGTTAATTACAAAATGAATTGGTTGGTAAACAAACTGATATTTTGATGCAGAAAAGGATTATGCCCTGAGCTGGCTTCTCTTCCTGATGGAGCAATACAACTTAAGTGGAGGTATTTCGAACCTGAGAACAAATGCTTTGCACTGGGTAAACGTGGCCCTTGTGGACCCCATATGACTCTTTACTCCCAGGAAGTCGGAAGTATTTACAGTGTTTGTGATTGTTTACCCAAGACCCACAGGATGATGATTTACGACAATGAAACCAATGCTTGCTACCCAATCTTTACTCAGGTACAAGATCGATAAACCCATTAATTCATTAGAAAGATCTGAATCAACCTTTAGTAATGCCGATATTGACATTTGTGTAAAGGGCAATTGCAAGCAGGATGAGTGGATTGATCTGACGCGATCAGGAGATCCTATTTGCACAACAAATCCTTGTGCGAAGAATGGAACGGATTTCGTGTGGTTTAAAGACACCTGCGTACAGTTGGACAAGCCCTCTGAGAAATGTATTAAAGAAAAAGATACCGTGCATTTTACTAAGGCGAGAAGAACTCCAGTCTGTGGCATACCGTCATATCCAACAATTCAGACAGGTCCGGCTCCTTGTCCTCCAGGAAGCTATCAAGCGATTCATGGAAAGTGTCACGTTTCCAATTGGGACTTTGGAGATGAAGATTAGACGTCATTTGATATTATAATTGTAACAACAAAACTATTCGGATTCCAAATCTTCGAATAAAATTTTTTGTATAAAATATTCCATGCACTTTCAGTGACAGATGACAGAGGCAAAGATTTCTTGATATTCTTCAAATCGATCTGCGTGCGTTATTTTCTGGTCTTCTGATCGAACCAAGAAGCAAATGGAAACGAATATTTTGGCAAATTGGCACTTGTTTACTTAATGCATAACTGGACCTTCATGTTTGTCTCTCAAATTCTGCGAACTCTCCTGAGACGCGTACATCGCCTCGCAGCAGTTAATCAAACAAAGAATGTGTCAAAAAGCTTAAAAATACTCTTCAACTCTTCATTCCTTTCAGTTAGCTACACCCAGTCTCACTGTTGACAGTCAACTTTTTATCTTCATACAGCAATCGCAGAGTCAAAGGTCACGGTGTTCGCTATTCCTTGAACACTAGTCCGAGTTCAACCAAACATTCTTGCAACATAAATAATTCCCGAAATTGAATAGAGTTAAAATTGCATTTCATCGTGTAAGCAACAATAATTTTTAAATTCCACAATGGATTTCTCTATCCAAAGAATCCTGGAGTTTTTATTTGTCACCAGCTTTTCTAGAATCGGTGAATCTGATGTGACTGTAACTCCAGTGGATATTAAAATGATCAGTCGATTGTAAGAACAATAATAAAAATTCATTTTGGTGTTCTTTGTTTCACAGCAAAAACTGATAGCTCAATTAATAAATTCCAACTCAGGTGTCCTCAGCAAGTGAACATGTCAATGGATATCAACCTAATAGAAAAGATACGCTACCATCCCGAGACGAAGAAGTGCTATACTGTTGGTTATCAAGGTCCTTGTGGAAATAACATGGCATTCTACGCAAAGGACAATCTACACGGAGCATGTGACTGCAGAGAAGATCAGAGGATTCTGATTTACCACAGGAACACGAATCAATGTTACTACATCTTCCAACAGGTACAGCATGTCGACTAACTTCAACCTAACTAATAAACTGCATCAAACACTCTACGTACGATATAATCCTATTGGATTAATTCCACAAAATTGTCCTTTGGCCTACAGGGATATTGTACAAAAGGGAAATGGCTGGACATGGCTAGATTCGGTAAACCGACCTGCAGGAACAACGACTGTTTCAAATACCAGAAGAACGCAACAATAGATTTGGTGAAGTTCAGAGGGACTTGTGTCGAGGTAGGAAAGTCTGCCACAGGTTGTCCCGAGGGAGAAGTCATCGGCTTTGCATCTCAGAAACGATCCCCTGTTTGCGTCCCGTCCCGAGTAGCCCCAGCTGCCCCAGGAATGCGTTCAATCGGAGTCCCAACCACCCCCTGTTCCCCCGGAAGTGTGTTGGCTGTCACAGGCACGTGTCAACCCCCTTTCGATTTCGACTGAACAAAAATAAACCCTTACTAATTATAAATGAGATGGCTGACTTGACAAATAAACACTCGGTAGTTTCTCTATCTGCTGTTTCATCGTAAATGTGCCGAGATGTGATTCACTTTCGATCCGTGGGGTTAGGTAACCAACTTTATGGGACGCCTAATGACTACACAAACTCAAGAGAGACAGATCTCCTTTTGTTCACAAAGATTTTAATTATATAGTATATACCCAAGCACTGTTGATTTAGAGCATACGCTTATAAAAAATACATAAGAACTCGCATAAATTAGGCTATGTCTTGCCAAGTCTCGGGTTTCTGTGATATCTTTTAAATGTTCCACTCCGTTAAGAAAAGGACAAGAAAAGGCGAATGGGAATATGTCTGAATCATTAGAATGTAAATCTGATTAGATTGAAAGATCATCTTTCATGAGGAGTCTCCTCCGGGTTACGAGACTTTTTAAACTCCACACATCAAGCTAATAGAAAATAGAAAAGACTGCGTTGATGGTTGTCAGTGTATTTTTCAGTCTATTACATTTCCTCCGGTTAGAGTGTATTCTGACTCCTTTCCAACAGCAATATACTTGATAAAATAAAATATTCCAAGTCTAATTCTCTGAAAAAACCTTTTCTCTTGAGCGAAGTCATAACCTACTTGTAACAACAAATACTCATAAATGAAATACTCAAACATATTCATACTCTCCTGTTTAGACTTCACCTCTCTATCAACTCATCTTTTACAAATCCCCTGTAAGCTAATCTGGAAAGTCGTGCAAACCACATTCCACTTCGGATGCATGTTTGTCCAAAAATAATTTTACACTCTGTAAACTCGCCTTTCCGTGCATGTTGACACACATCTAGTTTTCAAACCACATGAGCACATAATATCCCTATAGTGTCTATATGCAAAAGCACTCTGTGCAGTTTAACGATCAGAAAGGTAAGCTGCTTATCTCTTCGTCTTTCATCGTTGAAACCTAGAAAGTAATGAACACAACTATTTTTCCTGGGAGAGATCACTGATCTCGTTCTAAATGAATGTATAAACGCATTGCGAATCTTTAACGAGAAAAGAAACCTTTTTACACTACATTCGACATTCCTAACGATCCAAATAGAACCGGAATGCAATTAATTAAATTGCTTTTACAGAAGCACCTCCTATTACCTTTCGTGGGAGTTCTGATCTCATTACTTAGTCAGAGTATGCAATTGCCTCCACACAGTTAAGCGAAGTCTGTGCAAATAATTCACAAATGAATGAGTATGTGCATAAGAATGAAAAATGTACCTCTTCTGCGTGCAAGATGTTTCTGACACGGAGTAAAAGCACAAGGTAGTCCTGTAGAATTTTATTTTATCTTTACAGTCTTTTCTACTGGGTGAATTCAACAAACAGAGACAAATAGACAAAGTCAAACGGAGGAAAACCAATGAGTGCCAAAAAATTCGCTCAGCCTTTTTTCTTTTCTTTCATTGCTTAAAGCTCCTCTTAAGTCTAAGTCTAGGGAGAATGTGTAAGAAGGTTTGTTCATCTCGAATCTACCAAAATCTTCGTCTTATGGCTTTGCACAAACATATCAGCCAGTCTATACAGAATGAATAGATCGAATCAGAAAACAAGATTCGACTAACTTTCGAACCAGCTTAGTTTCAAATAAGCTTTCAATTAAGCCACACACAACACACACACAAGAGAAAGCAACAAACAACTTGAACATCCCAACTTTTAGTCTGCTTTACATTTATAAAAGTATTGTGACTTGGAACGGATTTAAGAGTCACAACAGAAGACTTATCACCAAAATATTCTGCATCATTAACCTCTGTGGTTTTAAATCTTTGAATAAATCTCTATCTCTCTGCTTAATCTGTTTCGCCTCTTCTGGCCACAGAATGAGTGTGGAAAGGCTACCTCATTGGCGAAAACTGTCAATGAATAATTCTTCTCCTTCTTGTGGTAGTGGTGGGCTTCGTCGTCGATTTCTCTGTCAATCCTCTTGTGTATCTCTCCTTCTCATCTCACTTTTACTTGCATCAGTATTATGTGAAGAAGCCTCAGCTCAAGAAGAAGACATTCGAAAGAGATTCACGATGAGACAACGTGAGAAGCAAATCCTCGACGAGATTTTGGGAGTAAAGTACGACACTAAAATACGACCAGGACCCAGTGCAAACAGCACATCGGGAGAAACTCAAGTTGATGTGAATTTGTTACTTCGTTCAGTCTCGAAAATTGATGACTTCAACATGGAATACAGTGTGCAACTGCTCATGAGAGAGGAATGGTTTGATGACCGTCTTCGTTACAACCAATACAGACGGTCAGGGTCTGCGGACTTTCCACCTTACCTAACGGTCTCTGACACAACGAGAGTTTGGATGCCTGACATATTTTTCATTAATGAGAAGCAAGGTCATCTTCATGCGCTCATTAAGCCAAATGCTTACGTCAGAATTTTTCCTACTGGTCAAGTTCTCTACTCTGTGAGGATCTCATTAGTTCTCTCTTGTCCTATGTATCTACATTTTTTCCCCATGGACAGACAGAAATGCTCCATCCTGATGGCCAGCTACGGCCTCCCCACGGAGGATTTGATTTTCAATTGGAAATCAGTCGAACCCGTTCAAGTTCCTAATCTCACTCTCCCGAGATTCGAGCTTGAGGACGTGCGAACTAAGACGTACGACAGGGTCACCAACACTGGAGGATACTCGACACTCCAAGTTGACTTCATTCTACGCAGAAACTTCTCCTACTACATGACCCAAATGTATATTCCATGTATCATGCTTGTCATCGTGTCACAAGTCTCTTTCTGGATCGATGAAAACGGTCAGCAGTCCTTTTCTTTCGTGTGATTCTGTAGAATGCAATGTCTTCGTGTTTCTCACTTCACCCCGTAACATTCCTCTGCTGAGCTTCCTTGTGCTAATTATCAACAGCACCTGTACCTGATTGACTTATTATTGCTTCCCAGAATGCTAAATAGGTCATTAAGTTAATTTAAACTTATTACAGCTGTCCCTGCAAGAACTGCTCTTGGAATAACAACGCTCCTTACAATGGCAACTCAGTCTGCGAGCATCAACAGAGCTCTTCCTCCTGTCTCCTACACAAAAGCTATGGATGTCTGGACTGGAGTTTGCTTAGCTTTCGTGTTCGGAGCTCTTCTCGAGTACGCCTTTGTCAACTACAATGCGAGATTCGACAAAAGAATTAAGTCCAAGTGGCAAGAAGAACACGGACAAGCCCCGAGACCTGTTAGTGGATGGCTTGCAAAAAGATATCCGAATCGGTCTAAGCGAATCGATGTTATTGCGAGAATTGTCTTTCCACTTCTTTTCCTTTTGTTTAACATTGCCTACTGGACAGTCTGTCTTACGGCTGGGGATGATTTTGATGAAGAATGAAGATGTTCAAAGTGAAGCGAAAATCTTATTCAACAACTTCTTACCAATGACTCAATAACTAGTAAGCTTTTGCACCAAACTAGTCAACAGATTTTCATTTTCAATAAGTTCATAAATGCCTAGGAATTTTTTGTAAATTATAGTATCCTCTCAGGTATATGTCCTTGGATAGACAAATGTTAGTGAATTCGAATTTAAATGCTAACTTCTTACAAGTTACGAGCTTATTCTGTCCGTAGTGCAAGGCTTGCTCAATAAATCCGAAAAAATGAATGATTCAAATGACAAGATGGCATTTATTCGCCATCAAAAGGTACAAATTAATGAAGATAATGGTAGGATGATGAGTGTGAGTGGAATCTGTATGATACAAGATCACACTTTATGGTGAACGTCAATCCGTAAAAAGAGAAGCATATATAGAGATCTGTTTGGACTAGTAGAGAAAACAATTAAATGATAAATATTGTGCCACAACTCAAAGTTTCAACGCCAGCACCCGATGGTTTACATTTGAACGGGAATTGAACGGTCAGGACTTACGCGAACCTGACCTTCATTCATTTTTGTGGGCTAAATTACCACTGAGGATTATTTATTGTCACTCCACCCGCCACCCTCACTCGTTGTTCTGTTTAGCAAATCGCTTCTCGCTAAATTGGTGTTTTGACACACGAAAAATTCGGGCAATGAGGATGTCTCCAATTAGATTCTTGACACACCACTTGGTGTGAGCACACAAAAAGAAGAATGGAAAATTCCAAGCACGTGCTGCTGGTCTCCGATGTAATGGCTGCATAAAATGTGTGTCCTTGTGGGGATTTAAAACCTTCTATGGATGCACAGTTACCAAGTTGAAGCCAAGCTGAAAGCACCTTCGCCTTTGCTCCCATTCTTCTGCTTCAGTGAAAGTCTGTCTTCTCTCCAATGTAAAGAAGAGTCGTTCGTGAGTGCATCAGTCAGATTATGGAGTGGATCATCAGCTGGAAAAGTTCGAAAGGGCTTCTCATCCTCTTTCTTGTGGTTTTCGGGGAAACCTACAGCTTCTCTTATCCCGAAGAAAAGGTAGAAGACCAGTCCTACAATTGGCCTTCGTCAATGACTTTCCATGAGACTAAAACTAACTCCAGTAAGTCTATCAAATGCCCACGCTCACCAATACACTCGCATTTACTCTCGTCATTTATGACAATTCATTCCTCATGATCTCCTAAATCATTTCAGTGTTGGGCGAAGCTTTGTTAAAAAGGTTATACTCCAGAATTGAACACACAGAAAACCTATTCCGAGTAGAGATAGGTCAGGTAAGGAAGAATAACTTGCCTGAAAATTAATTCTCCACACGTTAAAAATGTAAACCTAAATAAATGATGTCCAACAAAACAAACCCTACCTACAGATTTACGATAAACTGAAACAAGACATTCAAAAGAACTTCCGTAAATGCGACAGAAAGCGGAGGAAAGCGGATAGTCCCAACAGTCCCAAGGGCAACAATGATGAAAAGAGTCACCAGAAACGAGACAGAAAGCGAGGCCGGAATAAAAAGGAGAAGAATAAGAACAACGATCGAGATCGAGAGTCTGGGGCGTCTGGAGTGAGACGACCTTATGAGCCTTGGCCTTCTCGAGATGATTATGAATCTCAGCAATACTCTCAATCTCAGTATTGATCCCATCAGTCCTCCAGTCTGTGCTTCAGTGCAAATGGTCTATGAAATGAAACTGGGGAGCAACTCACATGTGAATCAATTGAGTAGAATGAAATGAAGAAGAGGGTGACTGAATGTGGATCTCGATTTGTGTGAGACAAGGAAGTTAATATTATTCTCTGTGTATGCATATATAGTCAGGTGATTTGGCTGGTATTGTTGTATAATAAAAGCTCTATATATGTCAATTTATTATGTAAATTTCTTGGTATCCACAACAAGTACAAAGAATGTGTGTAGATAATAACTTGGTACAATTGTATCACAGAGGAACATCCACAACAACAACATCATTCATGATATAAAACACGGCCGTCCTCATCAACGCAATCATGCTGGTAATATCATACAGCAATGGAATAGTCGGAATGAGATGACTTTCTCTTATTACTGTGGCAGAGGTTGGAAGTAGACGAAGATCCTCCTGTTTCAATGGGGATTCCTCCTCCGTGATTTCTGGCGTAGTCTTTAGAAGACTGTCGACCTCTTCTTTCTTCTCTGGAAAACAAGATAGATTAAAGTACCTCTGGAGAACAATGGGACCGGACACTCATTGCTATTTATAACTTTCAATAAGTAATAAACGTCTGGCAACGAGCTAAGCTAACTGCTGAGATCAACGTACCTATCTTTGTGTATGGTGCGTCTACTGTCAATAGTCCTGGAGGGATCTGACGAAGAACTATCATCACAGTCGTCTTCGCAATCAGAAGACTCTGGATGATGTTGTTGTTGCTGGAGAAGCTGATGTTGCTGCTGCTGCTGGTGATGATGATGAAGGAAAGTTGATGTTGGATGAAAGGGCAACGGCGGAGGTGCAGACTGAGGATGAGGTTGGTTCATTTGATAACGATTATTAAGCCTCGGTCTCTGACTAGGAATCACAGCGTATCTCTGAGTAGCCTCAGTCTCGGAATCTTCAGAATCTGGCATTTGTCTTAGATCTCTGTCTATCCATTTGTCACGAGAACCTCTAGGGACGCCATGCATCACAGGATGAAACTTTGCCACAACTATCTCCTGGCTAAAACTTTCTTCGTGGAATTTCTTCGGATCTGAGATCTGGAATGTGGCATACGGAGAAATATCCTCCATTCCTACACACACAGACAGAACAGAACACCAGCCCCATGTAAAAATGAATGAGATAATGGCTGTAAAAACTATAAGAGAAGTTTGTGAAGATCATGAACACCATTTCATTATTGGTCTTCCCATCCTCAGCAGCCGTAGCTCTCTCCCAAAATGTTTCATCGGCTCTTAAGCCTTAAGTCTCTGTCTCTCTCCCCTCACGATGATGTTACTCCAGGAGAGACTATTAAAGTGTATTAAACTTCAGATCAAATGAGGAGAAAGTGATCGAGTAGAATGATCCTCTCTCTCTCTTCTCTGGCTATTCACACACAAGCATGGCTTCCTAATTATCTGAATTTCTTGTCTTCAAGAATCGATTTTCCCCCAAGGGATTCATTACACACAGCCCATCTCGTAATTTACCCTCCTTCTCATTTTCACTCATTTCTCTGTGGCAAAGCTGAAACCAACTTCAATCCACGAAGAAGTTATCTTTCTCCCAACTTCAAAAACTGGAAACTCACCGGGGGTGTGTGGAGGACAAGGGAGCCCAGAATAAAACTGGTCTTCGTGAGGAAGACTCTTCCTCTGCTGCAGGTAGCCGTAATTCACATCACTCGATTGTTTTGATGTGCACTCACGTTCCACAACCAAAGGACCTCCAACACCGCTGCTGCTGCTTCCACCACCAACGCCACGTCTACCTGCTCGTCATCATCATCAAAGACACACAAAAGTAATCCTCCTGGCTTACACAACGAAGAACCATCTCACTGATTGATTCACTGGGTGTGTTGTTAATATTAGCATTCTATTTTCTATGAGCAAATCCTCTCAGGAAGTGAGTCAAGAGAGGATTTCTTCTTCTTCTCCCGACAACACGTGAATTGCTAAGCTCACTTACGAGTTTTACAGTAGGCCACTACTGCAACCAAAGCAGCAAGGACTGCTACACTTGCAATCACAGAGGGTAGAATGAGAGTGAGATTACTGTACAATGGAGAATATTCAGAGGTAACCATGTTCTTGTTGAGCACATCAGTTGACGGAGTTTCTGCAAGAAAAAATCCCCTCAATTAATTAGGAGCACGGGAAACAAGAATCTCAAAAGGGTTTAATGCCAATTATATGAAGTCTACAGAGGGAACAGGGGACGAGTGAGCTCCTCGCAAAGAATACTTTATTCATTAGTGCAAAGGATTTTTATACACTGAAATAATCGCTCTCAAATCTCATCAAACGAGATTTCCTCCAGTCTAAAGAGATTTATTGCTATTTCAAGAGGAAAGCTTGTGCTTGTAGGCTACTAGAACAAAACGGAGTTTTATTGAAATCACGCTTCTCTCTCAATAAAATGGGAAGATATGCGAGGGATTTTATGCTTTCTCTCTGTATTAACTCCATCATTCTTTCTCTTACCTCCTTGTGAAGTAAGCGTGGTGACTGTGTATGATCCACTCCTGGACGTGGAATAACCGAACACAGTTAAGATGATCTCATAAGGACTCGAGGGTTTAAGTCCATCAATCGAATATTCGTTCCGGAACTGAATTTTAACGTCCTTTCCTGAAAAGACAGAGAGAGAAAGTCCTGAGGGTGAAAGTTGGACGCGTAGCAAAACTTTTTCCATTTCATTCCCACTGTAAAATTACAAAACCACATAGGAACCGCACGGCTCTCTCTCTCTTTGATGGGAACCATTTAAACCATTCGAAATGGTTGATAACTTGGACACATAAAAATTTATTGGATACAAGTGAGATTCCGGGAGTAATAAGGAGAGTAATTTAGAATTCATTTCGCAGTTCAGACTAGTTCAGAGAGAGTCTCTCTCTCCACTCACCTGGAAGCCATTCTGAGGACGACGACGACGACGGCTTCCATTCCCTCACAGCCAAGGAAAACTTTTCGGCAGGGCAAAAACTCCTGTTGGAATTTATTGGGTATAAATTGAGTAGAATAGAACTAATGTTGGGGACGATGAGTTCATGGGTTGAAAGGAGAGGTGAGACTTGGTGAGAAACCACCACACTCATCAAATGACTGTCATCACTGGTCCCAACTTCATTGAAAGCCACCATGTACATGTTGAGAATGGAGCCACAAGTGACTTCCTACAATGACACACAAAAAGAAAGACAATCCATTGGGATTTAATTGATCTTATCTTCTTTACTCTCCCACCAGCCAGCCTATTGTCAGTTTAGCAAACTTTCTCTCCTTTGTTATTCCTCAGTAGACACACACACACCACCCTGATAGTCTAATCCTATTAAGCGATGAACATCTTAAGGATGTATTGTACGAGGAGCGACACAAGAAAGACCAACTGAAGAGATAATTCCGCTTGGTGAAAGCGAATTACCCAAAGTGTTCGTGAAAGCATCTGTTTCTCTTTCATTTGTGGTCTTTTCCTTCCTTTCCGGCCTTCCTCCTCGTCTTCTCGTCCCACAAAATGATCTTCTTCTCCCTTATTTAACGAACTACGTATATACAAACAGACTTCCTACTAAGACCACTGGCCAATGTTAAGCTACACTAACCCATCCGCGACCTACAATCTACTATGTAACTACAAACTGCAAAGTATATATTTCTGTATATAAAATATCAAAACTTTTGCAAATCCCGAAAGGGGAAGACTAACGCCACATTACTCACCCTTGCTGATCTTAAACCTTCGACTCGTTTATCTGTTTGCGGAGACTAAACTAAAAACTTTACAAATCAAGTCACGTTCTCTTTCACCAGGCAAAAAGTTAAGCCATCAATTTCGTATCTTTGAGCTCTGATCGGCTCAACACAGAGGGAAAGTCCGATTCTCCAAACCCTAAATAATGGACAGATAAAAGTGTATCAAGACTATCTGGCTACATTTCTTTTTATCCCTTCTACCTCTCTCGTTCCTTTCTCTCCTGTGTCCTCCGTTCCACCAAAAACTCATTTGAAACGAGATGAAGTGACCATTTCACTTGAGAGTATCTTTTCCCCTTCCCCTCGTAGTCGTAATACGCAGCCACATTCAAATACACCGGTGTGTGTGTGTGTACAGGATGTTATATTTTCCCTCCCACTCAGCAAGGAGAAAGTCCAAGTAGGCTAATTTCTACTTGGAACGGTTTTTTTATAGCTGATGTTCCGACATAACAAGAAAAAATACTTGGACGTCCAAAACTCCTTACTACACTCTCTCTCCGTGTCCATTATTACACAACCGTATCGAATAGACAGCTTCGTGATGACCTGCCGAAGTGTTTTCTCCCTCCTCCAGTAATATTTCTTTTAATCATTGAATGCTTTCACTAGTTTTATGAACCATGATGATGTCTGCAGTGGTGAAAGAGTGGCGGACTAACTTCTTCAATGGCTTCTATATCGCCCATAGACCTCCCAAAATTACTTTATCCTCTCTCACACGCTGACTTATGGCCACAAGTTAATAATAATAAATGAAATCGACAACGAACTTTTAACGTGTAGTTCCTCAAGGAGGGTTGAAAAATGACTTTCTTCCAGTCGAGAATGGATCCGAGTGCTCGGTAGTACAGAATCAATCCCAGAGGAGGATCACAAACTGGACTGCGAGACTCCACTGTCCATGAGATAAGAATGTCTCGGTCCTCCACTCGATACGCTGGTTGCGGAACACATGGAAGTCCTGCACAACAACAACGCAACAACCAAACCAGTTTAGACTACAAATAAGCCACAGAATGATGCAATTTTCAAAAAGCAATTTCAATAAAACTCGATTCTTATATATCACAGCCTTCCAAAAGCAGATTACACTTCACCAGTACCTCCGACGAGAACACGCAGCAGACAGACACCCTGCCAAATTCCTTTCAGTTCAGTATGAACGTGGACTTTCAGCAGACAAAACTTCAGGCGAAAAATATCACTAAAGCTATTCATTAAGCTATGAAGTACTTAGTGAAAGTATCTTATGCTTTTGGTAGTTAATTGCTTCCAGGGAATGAATGCACCAACACAACTTTACGTAGTAGTCGAGGCCTACATTTCAGACTGTGTGAATACGGAGAATCCTTAGACTCTCTCTGCTGCTCGCACTCTTCAAATGAAAGAAACGAGTGATTAATGAAGTGAGAAGAGGAGTCATCACTTTCCACAGTCAAGAGAAGAAGGCTTATGTCTTCAATTAAACTGATGGAAGTGTGAATCAGATAAGTGAGGGAACATGGAAATGAGTCTGTGTGAGTCTGTAGAGGATGTTGCTTTTCTCACGAGGAGAGACACAAGCGATCATTTCCCAAGGAGGATAAAACAATAGAACAAACAAGTGAGAATAAAGAATGGAAATCTGTGTTCAATATTACTTAACAGCAACTGTGTGCTCTCCTTGGATTGGATCTTTTGTGCCTCACCCTTCTATATTGTCAGCTTTCACTTAAAGGATTCGTCCCATTTTCAGCCAAAGAAGCTTAGAACAAAAAGATTGCATGACGAAAATGTGACGACAGTTATGGGAATCTTTACTACACTGCGTATTGTTTCACATCATAATGCCTCAAGTAAATATTGAACATAAATATGCTCTCACCCTGAATTTTGCTTATCCTTCAGACATTTACTACACACTTCACACACTTGTACGTACATTTTGTACAGACACACAGAGCACAGATAGGTGAAAGCAAGTCGAGACTTGAAAAGCTTAGTATTAGAGAAAGCCAGCAGCTACAACGCCAAGATTGGCTAGACTTCTTTCACTGGCCTTCACTACTTCTTCTAAAGAAACTTCGATATGTGTGAAATAAATCTCAGATTGAACTAACACGTTGCTATTCTTGTGTTGTGTTGGAGGATGTATCCATTTCTCTCTTCATCCTGCCAACCATCCAATTCATCGAGTCTAAGTAAATGCAATGATAAATCGATACCTTTGACATGAAGTCTGTAAGTCAACTGTTGTTGGGAAGTAGGAGAAAGATCCATCCCGCTGATTACTTTTTTGCCTGATGTTTTCGAGGCGCTGGATTTGCCCTTCCCATTGTTGTTATTGTTGTTCTTATTCCCGTTTCGCAACTGGCAAGTGTAATTCCCTTGGTCTGATTTTCGAACACCGAAAAATATCAAATCGCTGTGTCCGGGTTTCATGTAAACGTTTCCATCGAGTGAAACTCGCTTCCCGTTGAAAGCCCAACTCACAGCGGAGGATTCTGAGGTTGGCCTGCTTTCTCCGTTTCCACTGCCCTGCGAAGAAGAAGAGCCCTCGAGACCCACCACTTTGCATGGAAGACTTGTAGGAGCTCCTTGGTGGATTTCTATTCTTCGAGACTGTCCAACCAATCTGGTCTCCACTGAAGTAAAAAGAAACACAACCATTCTAGTCTGGTATTCATGGATAGAGACAAATGATGAGTCAGGAAGTGCAAATTTCGCAAAACACTGCCTATGGATATCCACCATGCACGCTTATCTATATTATATACCTGGCAATATCCTACATAAGCTGAGATAGAGACAAGAGGAGACATACACACTTCATTCTACACATACATCTTCATTTACTTCCTCACTGTTCGTGCACAAACACACACTCTTGCTGTATCTTTCTTCTCTACCCTTCTGAACTTCCGACTGGAGAAAGCTGGTTTAATAAGACACGTCTTGTGAAGTTAAAGGAAAGCGAAACAAGATATTATGTTTTTTGTCTCGAGTACAACACACACTTTTAATATTCAGATTTATGAGGGGCTTGAACTCGACAATGTGAACATTTCTCTAAATTATCCCTTTGATTTATGGCTTTCTCCCTTTGAACACACAGTGTTCCCTTCAGAGTACAACTTTCTCCCAGTGTCTTCCATTTCCCACTTTTACTCACTTTGCATCCCAAATCGCGTCTTGATAGACTATTTTATCTCTCGCTGTATTTTTCTGCCTTCTCTAATCAAAAGGGTTCAAGAAACTTACGACAAATCTGCTTCAGGCTTAAATGCACAAATTGTCATTTCATGCAACATTGGCTTTCATTTCCTTCTTAACAGACCTCAGACCAACAAACTTGTCTTTTTCCTTTCTTAACTCGTAATTTAGATGAATAGTTGTTCTTTCCAATGCAAAATGCAACACTGAAGCTGCAAAAAAATGTTAAAAATCTCACCAAGAGTAGGCGGACCAAACAAAAGTTGAGCTGATGGTTGACTTTCTCCCATACGGTTGGATGACGTGACCCAAAAAATGTACTTGAATCGCGACAACTCTAATCCATTCTCTTCAAAAAAATCCATGTTGGCAGGAACTGTTCTCTTTATTTCGTAAGAATCAGAGGATTTGTCAATCATTCTAAAATTCCACAAAATGTACCAAAGAATTAGAGAAACCACTTTACTTGTCGGAGAAGGAAATGACTGAGCGAGTAGCAAGAAAAAAATCTCAAGCAGTTCACTCTGAAGTATCTTGCTTGCACAAAAAATCCCGTGTAATATATGAAACCCCAAGTCTCACCTAAAGTACACAGTGTGGTGTGTTAGAATCCCATTGGGTTTTGCGGGATGAAGCCAACTAAGAAACACAGAGCTATCTGTGCTGGGGTAGCCTATTAAATTACTTGGCGGAGAGGGTACTAAATCAAAAGGAAAATGAAAAATCGTGTCAAAATGAGTTATAAATCTATCACCTCGTATATATTGTTCCCGAGTCGCTTGTGAGCACGAAATGATTCATTAGGAGCTTACCGTCTTCCGAGGTTTTGCAAAATACATTGAGAGACTGACTTCCTTCCCCCGCTATATTTATCGGAGTAACGTGAAAGCTGTAGTTGGTGTTGGGCTGGAGACCTCCGATGACTGATGTTAACCCTGAAGTTCGGTGGATTTCTCCGAATCCTAATTCGTAACAAAGTTATCGGGTTAATTGTACCACTTATTTTGTATCAGTAGTGTTGAACTAGAAGTATTCTTAAGCTCAACACATTCCCTATTTAAATTAGTGTCTAATGAGAACTCTAGTGTTTAACAAACTCACTTTGATTTCCCGGTGGGAGGAAGCTGTTGGTAGTAAGCGGATAAAACACTACTTTGTACGAAGTAATTGGTCCATTAGATTGAACGGGATGTTGCCAACTTATCTGTATACTTTGAGATGTTAGTGGAAGACACAGAGGATTTCTGGGAGGCAATAGAGGAGCTACAAACACACAACAGAGTCACAAGATTAATTAACCCTTAAGAAGTCACAATTTTATGCAAAAACGAGTAATTGGACGTGAAATTAGATTTTTCTGTTTCTTGCCTTCCTCTGCTGTTTTGACAGTGAAAGTAGGAGAGAAAGGACCCGAACCAGCAATATTTAAAGCCGCCACTTTGATCTCATAATGAGTAAAAGGACTCAAGCCATGAATCAAAGTCTGACAACAATTTTGTTCAGCAAAAGCCAGAGTTCCTTCGTGAACACTTGTATTGTGTGGATCCCTATGGGCCACCGCAATAGGTAGCAAAATCCCGTCGCTTTTCTTCCCACCAGAAAGAAGATCATTCCTGGAATGAAAGAGAAAGTCCCGTGTTTTCATAATAGCCTGGGGAAAAAATTCTGATTTTTGTCAATTGAAATGAAAGAACTGTGGAAAAAGAAAGAAAAGCCACTGCACCGACCCTAAGGGCATTTAACATCAGTCACAATAAAGACTTTATTGGGAAAAGTTGAAAACACAAACAAAGACACAAACACACATACATCTCGGAGATTGTTCCAATGAGGATCCGGTAGGCCAAAACTTTGCCGAAAGTCATCTCAACGGGCACAGGACTCCAGGAGAGGAGAATTGCTCTAGAAGACACAGCCACAGCTCGTCCCTGAGTTTACGATACAAAAACCAACCACATTTAAGATGCTTCAGAGGATTTGTCACGTTTCACTTTAGGTGTGACTCATAAATGTTTAGATAGAGTAATAAAGGAAGTCATAATAAAATCAAGAGAGCTACACGCTAGAAGCCAAGAACAACAACAATTGCTCTCTCACTGCTCTCGCTTCCTTTCAGTCGTATGTTCTCAATCTTTGTGAGACAATGGTTCATTCATTTAATGCATCAACCTCTGCCAAAGGGTTCTTTCTCATGTTATATTATTTGACTCACATTGCTGGGGGACACTGAAGGTGGAATATTGGCTGTACGAACAAGAAGAGTGTCTGAAGGGGGTCCACTCCCTGCTGAGTTTATTGCACGGACTCGGAACAAATAGACAGAGGCTGGGCTCAAATTGTCAACTTTGGCTGAAGTTCTGTCTCCGGGTATCTCCACTTTCCCCGAAAAACGACTCTTCTCTTCTGATTGCAACGAGAACTCCACCACATAGAGGAGAATCGGAGGAAAAACTGTCGTTGTTTCTTGAGGTGGCTCTTCCCCGGAGAATTGACTGGGGTTTGATGAGTATTCACGGGGTGGGTCCCATTCCAGCGAAACTTTCGTCGCTTCTGGTCCACCACGACGTGTTTCCTCCGTCAATCGAACTCTTCCTGGGGCTCCAGGTTGCTCTATTTTTGATTGGACAAATAAACTAATGCGACACATTGTTTTCTCACAAGACACAAGAGTGTGTTTATTATTATCCCACGCAGTTCAAAAAGAAAGGGAGAAAGTCTCTTAAGGAGAAAGTCCTCTGCGATATTTGGACGTGTAGAGGAAAGGACATTAATTCTAAGGCTGACAAAATATGATTGTGTGTACCTTCAACAACAAGTCGGTAAGCCCTTGTCACTTTTCCCAGTGCATTAGATGCTGAGCATTGATACAACCCGCTGTCATCACTTCGAATGTCTTTCATCACTAAAGTGGATTTTGTTTTCCTCCCGTCCATCACCACCACAGTATGGATCCTGTTTCAAATATGTGAAAAATCATACATCATCTCCACGAGCGTCACTGACTCTCGCTTACAAACTCAGAACAGCCAGCAGAACTTGTTTGTCGTCACACTTGAGTGGAAACAAAGATTGCCATCGAAGCAATCTCCCTTCCTTTCACTCATGCAGTCTAACTAATGATTTACAGTGCTCCATACGAACTATCCCTGCCACTCTGTATAGCAAACGTGGTCATCTCCCCATTGTGTCCCTAGGGATTCTCATGTCTAATCACGTTCGTAATAATGTAACCTAACTGACCACAGCACAGAGATGATAGTGAAAGCATGTTTCGGGGTAAAGTGCAACCAGACTTATACATTTGCTGAGAACTGAACACACTAAGCTACTTAATAGTCCAACTATCCAACAAAGGACAAAAATACATCAAAGGGAAAGTATATAAGACTACCTGTTAGCTGGCACATTGACGAAAACATTCGATCCTTTGGCCCATGTGAGATAAATTGGCGAGGAGGAAACGGCTTCACACGTAATCTCATGTGTCTTTCCTTGTGTCAAACTTATTGGTTGACTTTCACTTCCCAGAAAATACGGCTGAACTGTGAATAAAAGAAAAATAAATAGAGATGCATGAATGAATGTGCTCATAGAAGAAGCGACGAAGCAGTACAAATCGGATATTCATTCTCTTCAGCTTTCTGAGAATACTAAACTCATTATGTGTTTTACAAGCGGAGTATTGGATTTCCTGTAGCCTGTAGTCACAAGATAGAGTATGAAATACACCACCACAGCTTTCCGCTTGACCATTTACAAAATACATTGAGCACACTTCCTGTCTCATAAATGACATTGTGTACCAACCCACACGCATCATCGTATAAAGTTAGAGAGAGTAATATAGCCACCATCGCACCATGAACATGAAGTTGAACAGTTTTTGATAAGCCCGATCCGATTCCGTTATTTATGGAGCACATGTACTGCCCTTCGTGACTCTCCTCCACCATTGAGAACATCAAAGATCCATTTCCAATGGAAATGGCCTGGGATGCCATCGAAGGCCAAACTGTATCCACAGGTCTCCACTTGGGATCCCCTGCGTCACCTTCGAAAAAGTCAAAAGTAAAATTTTTAAATTTCTCCACTGTACTCTAAGCAGCACACTGAGTTGCTCAGCATGCAAAGTCCCATTCAATCGTGAAATCCTCATAAGTAATTCAAAGCGGAAGTAAAAGACCCAAACGAAACCGATGGATAACCAACCTGTGGCTTTAAGCCAAGATACTTTGGGGTCGGGGATCCCAAACCCTCTACAATTGAATTGAGTTTCTCTTCCTCGCGTAATGTTGATGTCTTGAGGCTCCTCAATCCAACGTGGTGCAACTGTATTAAAGTTTATATTTTGACAAGGTACATAAGCCGCAAGCCATGTTAGATTTATCCTCACTCCTTCCCCATTATTATTCTTAACGCTATCCAAGCAAAAAGTAATAAAACATTCATGCCTACTCCATCCTTGCACTTCACATCTTTTGTTTCCTCTCCCTTGCAAACTTTAATTACTCCTTGACCGATTAACATCTTGTTAAGCTCTCACGTACCTCCTTCCTCGTCGCAACCAGACTACCCAAACAATGTGCGAGAGAGAGACTAGTTCTCTATACAACTTTCCCTTTCATTCACATTCTCTCCGCTTTCCCACAAAGAAAAAGTAGGTAACTAGAGAATTCCACAAAATGCCAATCGATCCTCTAGAGTTGTTTAATCACTCACTCACACATCCATTCTTTCAAGTAGACAAATAGAATAAATAAATATGGAATGAGGATCACAGGAGAGAGGAAGAATAGGTACAAATTGGATCGGGAGATCGGGACCAAAGAAGAACGACATCACAAAAGTTAATCGATAAATGCATCGAGCAAAAATACGTAGAGAGATCAAAACAGTAGCACAAAATGGTGTGACAAAGACACGTAATACAAAAATACTTCAAAATGCTCCCTGCGATGCGACGAAAAAGGTTGAAAGAGGTTGCATTCTGTGTCTAAAATTCAATCAGACAGAACACATCTTCCAGCACACAAAGATTAAAAGTTGGGAGGAAAGAAGAGCGTTCTTAAGTAGTAAAAAATATATTTCAGTCAAGCTCCACAAGACGATGGAACCAACAACAAGTGTCTGTGTGTGTGTGAATACACAAAAAGTATGATGAAGACTGTTTCACTTGAAGTAAAATATTCTTAATTTAGCTCAGATCAGCACAAAGACTCAAAAATGCAAAAACTTTCAAAAATTCATGCATTTCAAATCAGTTCAATAAAATACATACATATTATTGTACAGACATGGAGAGATAATTTCCGTGACTTTCTCCGTGGAAAAATTCCGACCGATTGCTCCCTTCTCTCTCTCTCTCTCTCGTGGAAAAATTGTCTCGATAATGTATTCAATATTCATATTTATTCAAAAACTTTCTCAATTTTGGAGTAGCAGGTTCTCTCATGTGTTTGAGTTCAAAATTCAAAAAAACTCCTGGTGAGAAGTCTACACACGGTGGTTTGTGGTGATGATGGAGGAGAAAGTTGGGGAAAGTGTAAATGGGGAGAAAGTACTTTCGATCGAGGGAGACTCAGCAGATATGTAAAAGGATTGCATTTGAGGAAGAAGGAATAAGGAGATGTGGTTGAGAAGAAGATGAAGAAGAAGAAGTAGCTGAGGAGGAGATGAAGGTGTTGTGACGATGAGGAATCTCTTACCTTGGACAAGGAGTTTGGCAGAGAAATGTATTCGAGAGGCTGGGTTTGATGCTTGGCAAGTATAAAGTCCAGCATGGAGGGAGGAAAGTGAAGAGAATCTGAGGAGAGTGGAGAAAGGGTCAAGGGTAGAGATTTCGATGTTATTTGTCCACGGATCATCTTTACTCAGTCCCTTTCCGTCTTTGAACCACGAGAACTCTATGGGCAAATCCCCTTGTGACACTCCACAAACAAGTCGAGTCATCATTTTTTCACTCAGACCTTCTTGGAATGTGAATGGCTCTATTTTTGGAGGAACTATTATCATCGCACGCATCAGGTCCGGATGTCGTTAAGCACGAGAGACACAAGGCAGATAAACAAACAAAAAACGCATAAATGAACGGATGTATAGTAAGTGTAGTACGTTTGTACATTAAGGAACTTGATCAGTCACATCACACAGCCCGTGTACGACTTTTTCCTTTCTCTCTCGACTGCATCTCTCCCTTGTCGAAACATTACGTGTGCTACATTAACCATCAATTTGTAACTCATAAGATAAGATTCCCCACGCATCCCATACAAATTCGAGTATTAGTAAGTATAATGTCATCATCAACATCGTTAAAGGAGCAAATGGGTCAATAACACACGAAAGCTTCTCTCTCTCTCTACGCTTATTCTATAGTTTAGAGACGCTTAGTATTATTTTTGATACAACTCCAGCAGCCTTCAGAGATTGAGTATCAAACGCTCTCCCATAATACAAATAGTAATCTTATCACACAGCAAGAAAAGCGTGTCTTTTGATGCATTACAAGTGGCACACAAGAACCATCTTGCAAGTTAAACATTACCGTGCGAATACAATAAGATATACAGCCACTTATCCTTGCGAGCACAAATAAACCGAGAATCATTCCCTTAAAGTAAGTACGTATATAAATATAGATTCAAGATTCTACAGGTCTGGAGGATCGAGGAATTGTAGGAGTTCACAAGTGAAACGCAGAGTAAATAGGAAATTGTGGGAATGTGGGAGGAAAGTTTTGATAAAAATAAAACGATGGTATCATTCAGCACTCCGTAAGAAAGTTGATGTGCAACAAAAGTTTGGAATAAATGTGAGTGTGGAAGAAGCTGCTCGCTTTAATTAAAAGTCGACCACCACGAGTCTCCAATTTATTCCCGTACCGAGCACAGTGAGGTCGTGACTGCGGAAAGTAGAGCCAGCAGTTGAAGACGCGTTACAAATGTACTTCCCAGCATGAGCTTCACTCACTCGGCCTATGCTCAGCAGACTTGTGAACGAGTCTGTGTTGACCACAGTGAACAAGGCCGTTGCAGCAGAACTTGAGGAAGGAGCTCCAGAGCCCAGGGAACTGGAAGATGTTCCGTCCTCTTGATTCATCACAGCCATTGGCGATTTCGGCCACGCAGACGGGATCATCGTCCAACTTATCCGCACTGGAGGGTCTCCGGAACTCAACGTACACACTAGCGTCGACCTTTCCCCTTCCACTACTCTGCTGCTCTCCGGAAATGGCGAAATTCTTAGCGGAGCTAATTTGTCACATAGTCACACCATAGCTATCATTATATGAATGCTATTTTATACTCTTTTTAATGAAGATAATATTCTGTGATTACTAATTCAGGTACGTAGTCAACTCGGATATGTGTTTCCAATCATTAAAGACAGTATTTACGATTACAGATTACTTTAGTCAACAGTTGATTGCCTAAATCTCAAGTAAGAATCTGGTTACCTACTTAACTGCCCTACTCAACAACACAATTCCTCACTAACTAAGCCAGTAGGGAAAGAAAGTGTGGGGAAAGTAATCACGAAGGACCACCATGAGTGAATGTCTCTTCCTCATACTAAATAAGAGGTGGGAATTGAGAATAACCATTTGGTGTAATGACTGGCTACTCCTGGAGAGAACCTCTCGTCCAGTTTATTACCCAAGAAATGTAAGAACGCGTCATGAATCTCAAGAAGAAGCGACTTCCCCAGAGAAGCTAAGGATGAGGCAGCCTTTTGCTATTAACTATCTTTCTATGCGGCATAAGTGTTGAGTACTAATGTTAACTTTCTCTAACTGCATCTCCCTCTCTCTCTGTGTGGAAGAAGGAGAGGAACCCATAAACTCGATATGTGTGGGAAAGTCGTCAATTCAACGGAGAGAAAGTGAGAGAAAGCAGTTAACCATTCCTCCCTCCAACTGACTACAACTGCTTACTGCTGCCTTTCCTCCTCCTATCTTATTATGAGACTTACACGCAGTTACTTTTAGTGGGTGGCGTATATCGTCTCTCTCCTTCTTGTCCTAATAATATAATTCTCCCAGTGTGTGTCTGCGCCTTCAATGAAAGTACTTACCCACAACATTGACCTGAATCTCCCGTCGCACAAGTCGCCCTTGTGAGTCACTCACCGCGCACCAATAACCCCCGCTGTCTGACTTATCCACAAGAGTAATGGCCAACGTCCCATTTGAAGCCACTCTTTGTCGTTGATTCAACGGAAGTCTCTGACCATCTGTGTCCCCACCACCAACAACAAAAGTAACCAAACAAAACACCACAAACTGTGTTAAAGGTCTATCATAAACTTTCTCTCAATGTACTTCATTATTATATTCCCTAGAAGGGAGAAGGGAGAAAAAGAAAGACATTCCCTCAATAATATTCTTTCTCTAGTGGCACTCTCCCACGCACAAACACGAGGACCACATGTTTCACCACAAAAGCTCTCTCACCAATAAACCGAGTTTTTTACTTCATCTTATCGGCAGTGTTAATCAGAATATGGCTCAAGATGATGCTACAAAAAGACACTCGAGGAGAAAGTTTGGGGAAAGTTGACTAGTACTTAAGTAAGGACAAATACACGAGAGAAACACAAACTCGGTTACCTTTCTCCCAAAGGATTCCACCGAAGGATATGGGCCATCCAGAAATTGGGCAGTTCAACATGAAAAATTCTCCACTAATGGCAACCACCGGTGGAACAACTCTAATCCATGGGGGACCTATAGTAATAATAGTAATATAGGTAAGAGGATCATGTGCACCATCAAATAATCTAATAACAACATCCTCCATAAATTTCCTCGTGTGAACATGATAAAGGACAACTAGGCTCGTAAAAAAGTAAAATAAACCCATCGAAAAGATGAATGAGGTCTCTTGTATTTTGAATTATTACTTTATATCATCACGAGGAGCGTGTCGTGTGCTGTCTTCTAGTGAAATTGGAGAGACAAATGTAGTCTCTCTAAAATGACTATCTGTACTCTGTGTACTGTGTGGGGAGAAAGGGATGACAGTATGGAGCTGGAAGTCTTGTCCAACTGGTTAGACAGCTTTTGATGTAATTGAAGAGACAAGCCAGACTTTGACAAGACTGGATGAGGCGGAGAAAAAAGGGAACGAAGAGAGAGTGGATTGTCACAGCTTATAAGATGAAATAAAGGATTTACCGTAGATATTAAGCCTGGCAGAATGAGTAATGGTACCGGCTCGGTTGGTCGCCTTGCAAGTGTACAGCCCTCCGTCTTCTACGCGAGTCTCGCTTATGTTTAGATAACTGATCAGGTGCCCATGAGACGTTACGTTGCCAATCAATATCCTGTGTGTTACACAAAGAGACTTTCTAGTTCCAAAGTGAAAAGCTACGTACAAACGCTGTGCTCCAGTTTCGGTGGAATAAGATTATATGCTTTAGGCTGACTGGGAAAGTCAGGTTTTTTCTTTTTGACAGAAGTGAAAGAAACTCTGTGGGACAATCGCTTTAGAGAATCATAAATAGGAATGGCGAGGGAATTATTCTTGTTACCTGGAGTCATAGGTAAGTGTAATAGGCCAGTTATCCAGCCACCATGTAATTGAAGGAGTCGGCCAACCCGAAAAACCGCAGCGAAAGGAGACGGATGGTCCAGGAGCTAAAGTTTGCTCAATGAAGCCATAAATCAGTCTTGGTTGAACATCTATAAAGATTCACGACGAAAGTTTTAACGCAGTTACTTTCTCTTCATTCTCTCACTCGTTATTACGGCTTTGTAACTTAAATTGGGGGTGAATAGGAAGTCGGCAGTATTCTTTCTTTCGACACACTTTTACATGCTCACTCCATTGTATCCCTATTATTATGTCATAAAGTTGTTAGATGTAATCTTAACTCTCTACCTGCCAATTCTAATCGGACTGAGTCCTGAGCTGATTCCATTTCCGTTCTCACAACACATTGGTACATTCCTTGGTCGTCTTGTTGAATTTGATTGATCTATGGGAAAGAGAGAAAGTAGAAACACATATAACACACGTCCTACAGTCAGGAGTTGCCCGGTGAGGAGGAAATGAAAAGTTTGTAGGAGTACCTGGAGCACATTAGTGCTGAAGAAACGAACCCGCCCACCCGGATTAATCAAATTGGCATCTTTGAGCCAAATCACCGAAGCTGAGGTGTGGGACGAAGATACGATTTTACAAGCCAACTCTGCCGTTGAATCCAACGGTGACTTGAGTTGATTGATGGTCACTTTGACTGACAGAGGTTGAGTTACTCGGACTTCAACCTCACGTACTTTCTCCTGCGAACCTTGTCGACTACATCTATAGTGTCCAGAGTGACTTATTGAGCTTTTCTTAGTGACTAATGAGCTTCCAATCTGGCGAAAAAATTGCGATAACGGACCGCGTGGCATTTCATGCCAAGAACTTTCTGAAAGCTTTTCCCATCTGCAAACCAATTGAATTAAAACTCAGCAAATGTTACCCACTTTAAAACGCTACGTTTGCAATTTCCTTTTTATTATGAGAAGCCTCTTTTGAAGTCGTTCGAGGTTGATTGATCCTAATAAAAGCTGGGGACCACCAGTGGTTCTGCTTTCCACATCATCATCACCATTACATATATACGCGTTCCTTATGCTCACTCTATTTCTATGTATGTACATCTGTCTATAGACGTATGAGGGAACTCACCTGACGGCCTTTGAAGGCGAGAAAGGTGATGAGGAAGGTGGTTCGTAACAATGAAGGACAATTGGGTCTCCTTCTCGGACGACAATAGGAGCCGGAAAGCTTTCAGCGATATTGGACTCATCTCCAGATCGTGCATGGCTGGGCTTGTCTTTGGAAAAAGAAAAGTCCTGTGAGATTGCTGCTTGAGAATTACTTACTTCACTTGACTCTCCCAGACTGACTCTCTCTCTCCCTCTTCCCATCTTCCATAATGCATTGTGTATAATACCCAGGGGAAAAGTGTAAAAGGGATTTTTTTCATTTAGAAAAGAGGATGTGATGAGTCTGTTCTAAGTGCATGGGTGAGTGAGCGATTTACGGAGGTAGGTGAAAGGTGTCTGGCTAAAACTTGGCAATCCCACTTCCTACAAGTACAACAGCTCATACCATTCACAACCGTCCTCGTCCGTCAGCCAGCGCTACAGCTTCACGGGACTTTGCAATTTAAAAGCCTTCTTTTGTACCTTTTTATTTAAATCTCTTCCTCCTCTGCATCCTAAAGAAAAAGTGTGTAGTACCAAAAGTTAAATTAAAGGAGAGAGAGTCTCTCCTCTGGAGGACAAGAAGTGACGACGCGAAGATGCTATGCTCCCCAGTCAAAATTTTTTAATTTTGAACGACAAAGGAAATTTTCAGGTAGTACTCGCACGAGAGTCCCGTCGTCTCGTGGAATACCCTCGATATGAAAAAGCATTAAAAATGATGTTGGATGTACACATAAAAAATTCTCATTGTAAGAATTCTGTAAAGAAACTTCTCTAGTATTTTATACACACAGAATATACACAGAGATGCTCAGCCTTTTCAAACCTTCAATATAATATTCTTTGTGCTCAGGTAATCATAATCTACGGCCAATATTCTGTATAAATTTTTATTGGAAATAAGATTGATGCAGAAATATCCTCAGCTACATAGGGGAAAAGACTACCTGTTCTTCAACAGTTCCAAGTTCCAATACACACGAAGGAATCAGTTTCGAAGACACACAAAAGTTGCCTCTAGATAGGAAATTCCAGAGGAGCTGCCATCAAAGTACAAATAGAAATGTCAAGCCTGCGAGCCTTTCCTACATTTATTTTATACAACTGTGTGTCGGAGAAAGGTATCTATGAAAGACGAAATGATGAAGTGGTGGAATCTTGAGACATCCATTTGTCATTGCGGATATCATCAGCGTGTCATAACATTTTTATTCTGTGCAACCAGTCGACCGAACTGCACCTACTGCTCATCTTTGCTAGAATATAGCTATTTCTATAACACATCCTGCCATAAGAATATATAACAATGCTTTCACCATTCTATCTGTCTCTACCTGAGTAGCTATATTTGTCTCATTCCTTCCTCCTAGCAAACACACGAATACACTTGTTCTTCTTCTACTTATTGTGCTGTTCATGCTTGCACGGACGATGCATAGTGACGGCAGTGGTGGCAGTGACGTGAGAGGTTGTCTCAATGTCTCAACATTCTTCGAGACTCACACACTTTCTCCACACATACACACACACGCCGAAATGATTGAGTGCAAGAATAACACAAGCTTTCTTAAAATTTAACCAGTCTCCGTCATTCTGAGTGATAGACCGTGTGGCTGGCTCCTCTACTTTACTTTGTAGGAGGAAAATGGAAATTTGTATCCACATGTGAAAAAGAGATGAGAAAGGAGAGACTAGCTTTCTTTCACCCAGACCACCACCAACATCACTACCCACACACACACTTCCCTAACTCCTAAGCTACTGGAGTGAATGATGGAAAGCTCGGTTGGTCTGTTGCCCAGCGATAAGTATTGATTTATTGCTAAAAATTCCAAATTACTTTCTAAGGAAGAGACTGTATGAGTAGTATACTTCCACTAGCACTACGCATCATCATATATGGCCCAAGGCCGTGGAAACTTCGTTGAATCGTCTTCTTTCACATAAGGTGGTCTAAGTTCTAGTTAATTTTGGTATCCACTTTTGAGTCCCATCAGTCCCATGTTTTTCCTCGCAACTCGTTGCTAACCTGCACTAGCAACGAGACTTCCATAAAAACGCTCGACTTTTGGGGTAAATTCTGTACGGGGCGTGCAGAAGTTTATGTCACCGTGTGACCTCGCATGATAAAGCGTAACTGTTTCAGCTCTTTTTACTTCTTCTGAACTTAACTGCTAGGCACTTACATGTGATGTACCGAAGCTGTACGTAATATTTTGGTCCCTCGCCTGGTTCTTTTGCATATTACAAACTTAAACGCTAATTCGAAAGCTAGAACTACTGAATAGCACACAAAATCGGGAATCATTCCATTCAGAATACTTGTTTATACAACTAAACGCTTACACAAATCACTAAATATCTCAAACCACTGGGAACTTGACAAATTAATTCATACAGCATAACATAAAAAACTCAATTTAATAAAACAGTTTAGTGTTAGAATTGCCAGTAGTTCAGACACTCACGATGACATGATAACTTCGTCCCCTTTTCAGTGAAACTAAAAACAAAACCATAAATAAATAGTATGCAAGGAATAAGTAAATAGCGTTAAAATAAGTTGACTTACCACGAATAGCTTCACCCACAAGATCGATACTGGGCTGGGTGTAGCTAACAATAAGTGCTTCCAGCAATTCCAAATCTCGTTCATTGTCTTCTAATTCATCTTGAATTTGGTTTTCGTCTATGGGATCTTATTTATTACTTATTTTCAACTCATTGGAGGCATTTGAAGCACTGAAGATTGATTCAACGAAGTTTCCACGGCCTTGAAAAAGTCTAGAAATGAAAAGAAAAATTCCCGAATCCTTTCATCCGTCTGATCTTTTATGAGACACACACTTGTGTTCCATTGTTTATACTTCCGTTGCGTCCAACACTCAAAATTTGAAACATTTCCCAGGTGGGATATTGAGTTCTAGTGTCACTGTCTTCCTCCACAATGCAATTTCGTCAAGGGTCCCTGTGGTGGTCAAGTTATATGATACGCCAAAAAACAAAAAAACCTTAAAAGACCAAACCACACATTTTGTACGTGTTCCATCCATAAATGCTTCCATCCTAAAAGAACCAGCAGCATTCTGTCCACTCTCACTTTCATCATCACCAATCCTTTATTTCCTGAAAGCATCCATCCACACTCCTGTTCTGAATTCTGTGAAAGCTCTCTCCTCTCCCTGCATGCCTAACAAGATAAATTGATCCTTTTAGTAAAAGTGAGACATGGATAAAGTGAAGGGTGAATTCGCTTGTCTTTGCGTTTTATTATCATATTCCAACATCAATCGAAGATAAATGAGTTGTCACCAGAACTTGATTGTCTGTATTCCATGTGTCGCTTCTTTCTCTATTCTGTCACATACGATTTTCCCTTGAGAAGAATTCCTTCCCTTACTTTTACTTTACCATATGAGAGATCTTCAGTTCGTGATGAGATGAATGTGTCAATCTTTCTATACATTCATTTATAGACACACAACCTCGCCCAGTATAAATGTCCAATTTCTTCGAATTAATCTCCCTTGTGACAGAAGTGTGTGTAGGAAGGGTTATAAATACATTTTTTTTTACTGACAATCCTTACACACACAGCACAAAATCCTCTCCGAACATGACACACATGACATTTAGGGTGCAGAGTGTGAAGTTGACCTTCGACCTGTTGTATAAACATCACATATCCCTCAAGGGACTTTCCATGAGAAAGCACGAATTCCTTGTAATGCAATATGCCATCCTGGCCACGTTTCAAAGGGTATGTCACATTCAACCTTCTAATTCCCAGCAGGATGGTCAATTTGCATCACATTTCTGAAGACAGACATCCTCTTTGGTTTCAGAATGGAGCCTATAATGCTTCTAAATCGATTTACAACCGGTCTGGTCGTGAACTGTGGACACACACACACACATGCTTTCCCTCAGTCCCAGTCTCCCTGTCGTCTTAAGTGGGGAAAGATAATAAGCCTTCCAGTTCCACATTTATTTGTGTCCATTTCAAGTGCTACACACGGACCAAAAAGAGCAGAGAAGATAAGAAGGGTTGAGAGATCTGCCTGCTTGTTGTTCCCGAGTTCCCAGCCCTTCTCCAACACTTTCTACGTAATTGAGCCGAACAGGCAGATGAAAAAAAGGGGAGAGAAATTATTTTGCTGGGAAATGGACTTAAGGGTTGAGGGAATTGGTTTACTTTACTTCTTTAAGCTTTTTTAACCGGACACTCATACGGGGACATCTCCTAGAACTGCTAGGAGAGATATATAAATATATAAAGAACATCTCCAATATGTATCCATATAAGAAGCGAGATAGAGAGGAAGGATAATAATAAAAATAATAATGTGTGTTGTTGTTACATCGAAAAAGAAGACAGGGAAAATGAGATCCAAAGAGGTTCTCCTTGGAAAAATGTCACTTTCCTTCTGGCGGACGAGAGAGAGATGGAAGAAACGAAGAAAGTGTAGAAAGAAATGGAAATCTCTGGAGAGGAATCAATGGAATGGAGAAATGTGTGGGTAATGCATGTGTGGCTGCGTGTTGAGCTCGTTGGTGGTGGTCACTCGGGTCAAAAGTAATCTCATTTGTTCCTCCGACGGAAGGAAGAAAGTGTGAACTATGAGTCCATTTATGGCAAATGGTGGTCACAACCTAATCCGAAAGTGTGAAGTGGACAAGAACTCTATTTCAACAACAGATTGTCTCTATGGGCTTTCTTCAATCCACTTTCTTCCCTTTTCTGCACCACCACCGCCACCAGACAAGAAGACTCTTTTCTTTTTCTTATCTACACATTCTCAGGCTAAAAGGGGATCAACCACACAAGACTTCTAAAGCTTACTCATTCTTTTATGTCAAAGGTCACTATATACATATACATATATGCTCCTCCAGACTCCATGAGTGTGTGTATGTGTGTGGTGTGTGTGTGTGTGTCGTGGACGATGTGTCACTTGAAAAAACCACACAATCCACGATTTACACATGACACAATCTGTTCAAATTTAACTTTCTTCCGAAGAGAAAGTACTTGTAAAACATCCAAATCTTAATCTAACCAGTACGTACCATCATGTATAAGTTTATACTAGTTTATAGCAATATATCTTTCTGATGTTCCATGTTATATACTTCAAAAGTAATAGGGAAAGACAAAAAAACCTAAAACTTTTTTTCATTACTCTCCCACACTGTCTTTTGTTCTCGTTTCATACATTTCCTCCTTCTACAAGTAAATCTTTTGCTAAATCAAAAGATATAAATAACACTGGGCTCTGCACCACTCTAAAAGTCTCCCACATATACATACACAAACACCATGTGCTACAAATGAGCAACACTCACAATTTTTCAAAAGAAACTTTTGTGACTTCATCTTTCTTTAAGCTCCAAGCCAAAGTGTGGCTGCTGTAGCTGTAGCTGCTGCTGCTGTTGGTGAGAGAAAGTCCTACATTTATTATTTTGAATCTTACATTCAACTCAATAAATAAATACACATAAAGAGATTCCATGCCAAAAATTCCCACAGGGATTCTTACAATCGGGTTCCCTACTCCCAAGTTGTTCTTACTGAGGAAAAGCTTTGCACATATCAATATGCAATATGTGTGTGTGTGTGAGGATTTAAAGAAGTGCTCCACACAAAGAAGACAATCAGGAGAATGTACCATATGGATATGATGATTGCATCTCTTATTTTTCTTTTGACTTCTTGGCCAAATATCACACATGAAAATGGGGGTTGGAGAAAGCGCAAGGATTCTTTGAGGAGTGGTTGGGACAAATTGTCTCAAGAATTGTTAGTAAATTGAACAAAAAGTATCTTTCTTTACATTTTAGACTTCAAACTTCATGACATATTTGCTTACTCGCTTAAGCCTCCATTTCCTTAGTAGGTGCTCTTCTTCTTCTTCTTGATGTCTCTGATGTGTGGAAAAACCCGAGAGGGCTTTCCCCTTCTTTATTAGTTTATAGCAAATATAAAAGACTTATTTGATCCCACTCGAGTTCTGAATCACAATACACAGCTTTGCTTTGAGTAACAATTGAAACACATTTTTGTGTCTTTGATTTATGATTTACTTCGGCTGTGATGCAACATGCAAGAACTCGCATAAATCTTCTCGTAAAAGGAAAGAGGAAGTCAAAGAAGACATTTTTGCTTGCAATTCTAATTTGATTTTGATTTCGCACTAATGACCGATTGCAAATTCTATCTATACATGTTATTATAATTATAAGAGTAACAACATCCTACTTGCAGCGAGAAATGCTTGTAATTTTTAAACTGAATTCTTCACGAGATAGTCTTACAAAGCTTCTCAAGGTTTCTACAAAACAGTTTCAACTGAATCATAATCATTCCTCCGGCTCATGAATGGAAGATGAGCCATTTCAGGAATCAATAGAGCGGATTATCACTTAAGAAAGAGAGCATTAGGAATCTTGAAATTTACTTCTGCAGAAGAATATCTCCTACTTTAAGTCTAAAAGTAATGCTAAACCAAGAAAGAGAGTGATAAGCACATGCCCTCAATTTTTGCTTCACTGCTTGTTCAGTCTTCTTATCCAAATCCTCCTTGCTTCATTCCCCTTCGTTCAATTTATACTTTCCTTTCTCCCTCGCACTACTTTACCCCTTAAAGGAAAAGTCTTCTTTGTGTCCCCAACACTTAACGTGAATTTCGCTACTTTTTGTTAGTGTGATCCCAAACTCATGGAACAAACAGGAATGGCTATTCAACGAGGATAGGGTAGTTTTATATCTTGCAGGGGGAATAGTTTATGACACAAATTAAAATCAAATCTACTCTGATCCCTTAAACCTTTTGGATTTGTTGTCGCTCTGTTTCATCTTCAGCAGAGCGGAGTCTCATCAAATTTAATGTGATGCACGAACTCTTACTAACAGTAAGTAACGAAATAAGCTGCTACCTAAAACCTAAAAGGTGCAGTACACACCTCGATGGAGATTATTCTTTCACTATAGACTATCATTTAGATTGGGAGAGGGTTCCTTCGTCGCAAGATATATTTGAAAGGCGATTTAACTCTTACTGAATTATTAAGACAAATTCTTACGAAAGAAATGGCCCGGAAAATAAGCTTCCTCTGGAGAAAGGTAATAATCTGGTAAGCCGCATTTGGCATCACGAAGTAATAGACAATCATGAAGACATGAGTAATGCACCGTTGGGTAGTCAGAAGCTTACGCTTAACTTATTATTTATTCATTTAATTAGAATTTAAGAATTTCATTACCGAACAAACTTATTTTTATATAATTATAATATTACGCTGATTACAATCAAAGTCAATATATTTGTAAGATTAATTTATATATTGATATTTCAGTGAATACTGCGTGAACATATGTAACGCGACTAAATTCGTGAAATGCGCACTTTTATAACTCTATAGTCTATTGTCGAATTCTTGCATCTGATTTCCAAGTTGTAAAAATCTTAAATTGCTCAAGTAACACAAGACACTTGTTTCATTGTAAAACATTTTTCGATTATTATAAGTATAAATAATTAATACCAGGGCAGGCTGTATACTTATACTTATTAAAATATCAACTTATTGTATTCAATCATGCGAACTGAAGTAAAATTACACTACTTATATTTAACACGATTAAGTAACATTCTGCGGAATATAATTGACAGTGGAATTATCGATTACTTTATTAACTTACAAAAGAACCTTCAACGATTCGTGAGCAGACGATGATCCATCGCTGAATTCTAACCAAGTGTCTTGCCCTTCATAGGGAAGACCAACAGCTTGAAACACTTTTTCAAGCTCTTTCTTCCTGTCTGTCGTCGCATCGTTGAATCCAATCACCTCTAAGAATTTAAGGTTGGTCAAATCTGCCATTTTTCTAATGACAGTTGCACTCACACCAAAGTCTCCTGTTTTTCCGCAATCGTGAAGAAACAGTTTCCTGATGTTCACAACTTTTTCCACCATCATTTGTATTTCTGTGGTGAGCATCGGGAACCTGAATATTTCTAGTTGCTCAAGACAGTCAGGTAATTCTCCACCATTTCGCATGAGAAGAACTTCTTCAGCTGATCCTGGATTTCCTGCTACTCCAACACCTTCATCAGCTCCTTCTGGATTTAACTCAGCCCATTCGTTAGGTCGTAGTTTTGCATGGTTCTCCCGACACTTCAATATGAGACTTTTCAGTCTCCTGCAATTTCTAAATATTCCTAAGTCGAATGGTATCACACGAAAAGGGAAGTTCCTGTTTACATTTGACTGCTGCGGAATATCCCTTGAGAACATAGATAAGCTGGCTAATTCTACGTGAACTAAAGTATCTTGACATAGTTCGACAGGAACTTGGAAATGAATCCAGGGGAATCCAGTGACTCTAGCTCGTATTTCTGCACGAGGATCTCGGCACAACCAGTCCATTCGCAATTCCCTCAGTTCAGTTTGCTTCGCAAGAATGGATTTCCAGATGAAAATATCCTGATCACTACCTTTCGTAGTAACACAAAATTTTGAGAGACGCAGCTTGCAAAGATCGTCAAGATTGATAGCATTAGGACAAATTGAAATGATCTTCTGTGCTTTCCGTCTGGAAGGCCGTGGGCTTCTTCTTCTTGGAACATGAGGAGGTGCAGGCTGGTCACCAAGTCCAAAACCTCCTAAGAGCTCTTCGTCTTCAGATGAAGATTCGTCTGAGAAATCTTCCTGGTCATCCAAAATAGCGACACATGATAGTGGGATTAAGTCTAATTCAATGGAACTTAAGGTAGCAGCATGTCTTGCAACGAACTGAAGAATGCACGTGACATAATGAGAGTACTGCCAAACAGCAAATCTTTTGAGTATTTCAAAGTGTTTCAATTTCGGAAAGTAGCAATCCATCATCGGTGGTTTTCGAAGACATTCTTCCAGATTTCCATTGCTAGCTGATCTGTGGTGAATAGTGAATGAAATGTGTTCTTCGGAATTAAGCCTAAGGTACCGGAGCTCACTAAGATTTGAAAGTGATGGAGTGTCTTGTAGATTGAGAAACCACGGATAATTAGCTCGTCGAGTCAGCGTCAAGTGCTCCAAATTCGTTGAGGCTGATATGAGATTTTGTAAATTCTCTGCCGACGTTGGTCCGTAAATCTTGACTACCTTGAGATACGCTGGATGCGCAAACAATGCCGGAGTGTCTAACTTCTGTGTCAACTTCCAAATGGTACATTCTTTGCATCTGAGATTCTTAATGAGACCGAGATTAGTTGTAGTGTCGTAAATGTTCAAACTGAATTCATAAAATTGGTCGATTTCTTCTCTCCACTGACGACAGACTAGACGAAGGGTTGGAACTGATCTCTGGTTCTGCATATTAAGAATCTTAGATCGAATCTGTAAAAAAAACAGGTTAGACACACCATTACGACCAGCTCTTCCACCACGGTAAAAAAATTAAATGAGCATATCAGAAGCATTACCTCCACCGGGAGCTGCATAATCGGAAAGAAATCTGCATTCTTTCCAACATAACTGCTAAGACTTTTCGACTCCGAGAAATCGGTAGAATAGTTCCTTCTCGTTTCATCTATCGACGAAGAAGCCTCATCATACGAACTAGACGATGGAAACGACGACGTTGACGTGGTCTCATCGTCTTCAATCAGTGGTGTACAATCCTCCATCGCCACAACGCTGACCAAGTCCTTAATGAAGAAGGCTTGATCAGCTAACTTCTGACACAAAATATCCAACACACTCGATTCCTCCTCCTCAGCCAGCGTGACTTCTTCTTCAGTCCTACGTCAACAATTCCTGTAACGGGAAACACGTACTTCCCCACCGCGTCTTATTGAAGCCTCTGCACCTATTTTATAAAAAGATTCCGGAAATGCCAATTATTTACACAGTACCAAGATAACAAACTAACCAGGAATAATCACACTAAAATTCTTTGACATTTCGCAACTCTTGTCAACCAACCTCTTTGACTTCCTTCGCAAAACTAAACAATCCCCATCCTTCCAGCTCCACCTGCACCTCACCTCAATGCAATACGATACAGGAATTCTCTGAAATCCGAATAATCGTGGTTTATTTCTAACTAGGAGTTTAATTAAAAACAACGAAGAAAAGTTAATTGACTGCGAAAAGTGAAATCTGCATATTTGAACTCAAGAGGAATCCCGCGATCCGATTGTTTGTTATGAATTCGATGCCCGTCTCCTTTTCTTCCACCCACGCACTCTCGCTTCGCTATGCTGTACGATCAACTCGATAACTCACACGAAATGATTTCTGAATTTCAGTCTTTAAAGATTTTTTGTAATTACTTCAGCACTAAGCCACTAACATTTATTTTATTATAATTACAAAATTATCACCTTAATTAATAAATTACTCATTACGCTATGAACAGGTTTGACCTTCAGCTAATCATTAATCATTTGACCACATGACAAGTTTTAAATGCAAGGCAATATGTTAAACTGACTATTAAGATGAGTCCTCAGCAGACTCCTGCATTATTATGTCGTAATCTGGGTCACTCTCTGAATCAGAGTAATCAGACTGCTCCTCTTTAATTTCGATTTCGTCAAATTCTTCTTCTTTGTCTTCTTCTTCAGTGTCTGTTTCTGTCTCGGCTTCACTCTTCTTTCTTCTTTTGTTAATCTGGTTTGCTCCTTTCTTCCTTTTCTTGCATTCTGGTTTCAATTCAAACTCAACACCACTTGGATAGGCGTCTTCGTCAGTGTCCGATTCCACAATTTCGTCTTCAATATTACTATTAAATTCTTCTTGATTGAACTTTATGAGATTATTCTTCCGCTTATAATATCTGTACGTTGGGAACGGAATTTCAGGATGTTCAAATCTATGATGCCTTTTCATATTAAACTTCATGTACCACGCCAGTCGACGTTTATCGTCGCCACATGACCAAGAACTCTTCTTTTTCATCACAAAAGAACAGTGCTGGCACTTAATTGCTTTAAGAACGACAGATTTGTCTTCCACGAAGTTTTGAGGCTTGTATGATACGATTCCTTCAGTTTTAGGGAGTACATGAGGAATGTAGTGAGTCATAAATTTGTCGTAAGTAGCAAGACGAGCAACCGCTTTGGTAGCATCCCCGCAGTCAACAGGATATTCCACCTTCAACACAAGATCGCATCGATAGCATTTGTAAACTTCTGATCCATCTTCCAACACTTCCAAGCATCTAGTTCTGACTTTTCCCTTTCCCCTCGCCGCTGACTTTGGTTTATCTGGGTAATCATGTTCTAAGGTGCAATGTTTACACAAATTCAGCAGGGCAACTCGTTTTCTCTTACATCTTAGATTGGATTTGGCAGACGTAACGTAGGTCACAGTAAAATCGCAGGTAGATTCAGGACATGGGATTGTTACACTGGGTCCATCCAGCTTCTTATCTTTCTTGACTGGCGTTGTGATCTCCTTTTCATTAGGTTTCACACATCCTTCATGGTGAACTTTGATGTAATGACGAGCTAACGTACTACGGGGGTTGGTTTTATTGACGTCCTTATCAACCCGGTAATCGCACAAGGTGCACTGAAAGTACTGCTTTCCAGTTTCTTGACACAATTTCGAATCAGAATGTCGCACGGGCAGATGATAGGTTGAGTAGTGACTGATCAACAAAGAATATGCTTTATTGGAAAAAACTGTTCTTCGTGCTCCTTTCCAGCTATCGTCGAATTCAGGTTTGAAAGGACAAAGAGGACATCCATAATTCTTTGTGTCGTACAGAGTCTCAGGAACGAAAGTAACTACAACTGGCTCAGGGCCTACTGGGCCAATTTGTCGTACGCGTTTACGTTGTTTGGGAATCTTCACAATCTTCTCTTTTTTCGGTCTAGGTGGACGTGGAATTCTTTCTTCTGATTTCCTTGGTCGCTCGTGCTTGCGTATGTAATGGGCAGTTAGGTCCAACCGAGGTTGGTAAGTTATCTTATATCCATGTCCTGGACTCTTTACCTTCACGGTAAAATCACAGAGTTGGCACGCATAAAAGAAACCTTCAGCTTCAGATTTTTTGACATCTTCCGTTTTAACAGCAAGGTGCTCATTCATATAGTGCGATCTCACTCTCTTTCTTGAGCTTTGGACGGATATGTTCATTCGGTGATTTCCAGTGTGTTTGGTCTTATCAGATAAAACAACGGGTACTTTGAAATCACAACCTTCTTTTGGACAACTGCTAAACTCTGGGAGTTTGACTTCGAAATCCGTTTCTGCCTCTACTTTCGAAACAACGTTTCCCTTTCCAGGTGAATCCTGTCTTTCTGTACTTTCAATTCCAGTATCAGTTTCACTGCATGGAATTTCAACTTCTAATGAATAACCAAATATTACGTTACTTCATTTCAACAATATGACTTATATAATAAAAATCGGCCATTTTTTGTGCAACCTGCAACAAGCACCAATCTTGGCTGATCTGTGTCGAAACTATCTGGCACAATTAGATCGAAATTTTCATCACTGATGTTATCGTCAAATGGAATAACAACTGTTTCTTGTGAGGAATCTCCTGGATTGACCGTCGTTTCTTCTGGCTTTATTTCCTCAGATAATTCAGAAGTCGATTCCTTCGCGATATCCTGCAAACTGACCCTCGGATTTCGCAACAATCCATAATCATATCCTTGAACAAAATAAAGAATTCCGATGAGTTAAAAATCCATTTAACATTCATTTTATGACAGCGAGACAATGTGGATTATTTTAAACAAACTTACTTTGAGCTACGTATTTCCTAATTCTTGTCCATGCGTCAACGTCCGTTAGCTGCTTGTTAATGTTGGAGCTATCATAATTGCTGTTTCTGGATGTGTGCTTAACCTCCAAAACAGAATGTTTCACAATGGTGCCCAGTGACTCCACCTTCTCTTGGATCAACAATTCCAGCTCCAGAATCTTCACGTGCAGTTTCTCCACACAGTCAACAATGGCAAAACATTTGGAGCAGAATGACTTGTTCCTCCATTCTTCTGAAAGCGCTTCGATACTCGTTCCAACCTCCTGTGGCTTCACAGCCAAATACTTGAAAATCTTCACCAACGCTCGTTTCAGGGGAAATGGCTCTTCGAAAATGTAGCTTCTTTCCCCAGTATCTTCCTCCTTCAAAGTGGATGTCGAAAGGGACGAAGGACTCAAAGATTTAGTGCATACTACACACCGATTTAAACCCTGGCGAAAGACCTGTGGCCCTAGCCCCAACTGGTCCAAAGCTAAATTCGACATTCTTCTCAACTCTCACTTGTCAATTTGGGTGTTGTTGTCCTCTGAATTCCCGACAACCTCTGCTCGTGGCAGTGCACACTGCCCATTACTGCCCAATATCTTTGACTTCGTGCGATGAAGAATTGCATATGGAGGAATATGAGACTTCCCGTTTATTGAATTTTCAGCATTTCAATATGCAGCCAGAACCAGACACAGAGCATTTAATTTTTGAAAACTTCCTGTAATTAGTTCATTTGTCAGTTCTTATTAAAGTAAATATGTGTACATATATGTGAGTAGAGCATGCTGCAAAATATCCAGAGAACTAAAATTATTGTACAAAAATCATTCAGACTATCCTATGCTAGTTATACTTGTTTCTGACTTGTTTGGATTATAATTATACTTATAAATTATCAACAATCTACTCCAGAATCCAGAATGAAATCTCACTTGATTAGTTTTATTCGGAGTCTGAAGATTCACCGGCGTCCCTGCAAGACACAAAGAGTATTTAATTTCAATATTTGATCTCATTTCAGAGCTTAGACTACTCGAATCAAATTCTTTTATTTGAAATCAAAATTTTGCTTTCTCCACTAACCGTAGGGTATCGCATTCTTTGTCTATTTCTACATAAAAATCTGGGTCGTACTTTTCTTCTACGTCTTCGTCAAACAAGTCCTCTTCGTCAGTTACGAGCATCTTTGTTCCTTCAACTTCTGTTTCACTGACTGAAGTATCTTGTGAATCTTCTGATCCAGATTCGACTGATTCTGGCTTAAGTTCAATGTCGCTAGGGTACTCTCGATCTCCTTCACTGCCAGCACTGTCTTCGTCTTTGTCATTCACAGCAACGTCTTCTTGATTGTACTGGTAAAGGTTTTTCTTCAGATTGTAATATCTGAACTTGGGGACAGTAACTCCAGGATGTTCTAGTCTGTAATGCCTGTGTACATTATTTCTCATGAGAGTCGTTAGCAAGGTCCGATCCCCGTGTGTTTGCCATGAACTCTTTTTTCGCATCACAAAAGGGCAATGTTGACATCTTATCGATGCACGAGGTGATGTCTTGTCATCTTCAAAGCCCAAAGATTTGTATGTAACAACTGCACCCTTTCCTTCCGACTTTGGAACCACGTGAGGAATATAATGGGTTAAAAACTTGTCGTAAGTTGCAACGCGTGCAACTTGAATGTGCTTTTTTGTTTCATCTCCACAGTTATCTGGAAAGTCTACTTTCAAGATAAGGTCACACCGAAAACATTTGAAAACTTCTTGTCCGTCAATTACTTCGATGCATTTGTTTCTGAATCGCCGGTTAATCACAGTTTTATCTGGAAAATCGTGAACAGCTATACAATGTTTGCATAAGTTAAGTAAGGCTACCCTCTTCACTTTCGATCTTTCAAAAGGAGTACCAGCATTGACATATTTAACTGTGTGAGTGCAGTCGGATTCTGGACATGGGACTGTCACAATGGGTCCTTCAGGTTTCTCTTTGGTTTTGGGCTTTTTCGTAGTTTGTTTATCGTCTTCAGTGCCTTCATGATGAAATTTTAAGTAATGACGAACCAAACGAATTCGAGAGTAGTCTGAGCTTGGCATATTTATCTGTTTAAAGTCACATACAGTACACTGGTAGAACTTTGTACCACTTTGTTGATCCACTTGAATATGCTCAGGTCGAACTGGTAGATGAAAAGTAAAATAATGTCTATAAAGCTGATTAGCAGCTTTAGCACGCAGTACAGTCCTAGTCGGGCCTTTCCAGCTGTCGTCGAATTCTGGTTTAAAGGGACAGAGGGGACATCCGAAGTTTGTGGTGTCGTACAATTTCTCGGCTGAAAAAGTCACTGGGACTTCCACTTTTGGGAACTTCGCACGTGACTTGCGTTTGCGTTTCCTCTTTTCTCCATTTGGTAGACGTGGCAGCCTTTTAGACACTTTTGGTGGTTTAGGTCCATACAGTCCATTCTTTAATTTGCGCGTCCGAGGAATTCTTTCATCAACTTTCCATCCTCCTTCGTGTGCCGCAATATAATGTCTTGCAAGGGCAAATCGAGGTTGGTACGTTATCTTGTACCCATGACCAGGATTCTTCACAAGCGATCTGAAGTCACAAAGGTGGCAGGCATAGTAAAATCCTTCCTTTTCCGAGTGTTTGACATCGTTCATTTTAATCGCAAGATGTTGGTTCATATAATGGCAAACCAGTTTCTTTCTGGTTAATAAAACAGACTGTTTCTCCCTCGCTATTCCGGTATTCTTCGTCTTCTTGGAAAGAACTACTGGTTCTGAGAAATCACATCCTTCCTTGGGACAAGTACATACAGTAGGAAGTTTCAGTTTCAGGTGGCTAAACGTCTTCATAAATTCTTGAGTCTCTCCAGTTCCAAACGAAGTAATGGTTACATGTTTATCATCTTCTTTTGAAGTGCATAGTGAACTCCCTGGAAAATCAGGACGACAGCCGATAACTGACGATGTTTCAACACTTTCAACTGGCTGTGGCTTTCCAGCAGTAGGCATTGGCAATTCTATTTCTTAAAAATACAACCGAACCAACTTATAGTTTCGCTGAATGTAGAATGTATTCCTATATTTTTCCTAGTATACCTGCTAGAAGCACCAAGCCCTGCTGATCGATATTGGACAACTCAGGACCATGTATCTCAAAGTGTTCTTCCATATCATCAAAGTGATCTCCGTCATCCAACATTCCGATAACCACAGTTTCCTGAGAGTCTTGACCACAAGTCGCTTTTTCATTCAAGGATATTCCACATCCTCTACTCGATTTCTTCACCAAATCTTCCAATGTCACTCTCGGACTGGGAAACATTCCACACTCGTATTCTATATATTTCCAAAAACCAAGTTGCCAATTTTCCATATAATTTTTTTAAATTTTAAATCACAAAATCCTCAAAGCTTACTGCAAGCAATACATTTCCTGATTTTCGTCCATGGGTCAACTTTCGGCGATTGAAAGGCAACATTGGTAGACCCTAATGGATTTCCAACGGCCCTGGAAGTGCGTTTAGATTTTACAGGTGAAACGGAAGTTCTAACGACGCTGCCCAGAGTCTCCACCTTTTCTTGGATCAACAATTCCAGCTCCAGAATTTTCACATGGAGTTTCGCCACAGAGTCGACAATATCAAAACACTTGGAGCAGAATGACTTGTTCCTCCATTCTTCCGAAAGTGCTTCTAGACTCGTCCCTTCATCCTCTGGTTTCACAGCCAAGTATTTGAAAATCTTCACCAACGCTCGTCTCAGGGCAAAAGGCTCTTCAAATACACCGTTTCTTAATTCGCCATCCTCCTCCTTTGCAGTCGACGAAAGGGGACTCACAGACTTCGTGCAAACTACGCATCTCCAAAAATTCGCGTTGAAAACCGAAGGGTCCAGTACAGCAGGAGGTTTTGCAGGTGGAAACTCACAGTATGAAACCGACATCACTACTAAATCACAAAACAAAAACAACGATTAGTGCTGACTGATGTCTTTAATTATGTACGTGCATGTTAAGTTTTACATGTAGCTAAGTTGTCACTCACCGTGTTAATATTAAAATGCAGTGTTCGGTTCGGATATTAAAATTTCGATGTGGACAGTTCTCTCTCTAGTATTTTATGTGAATGGGAAATGAAAGGAAGATTACATGGAGTGGTTGTTTTGGTTTGTTCGTGGGGACTTTTTCAACATTTCTCAACTGATGTGCCACTGGACTGTGCGGACACTATGATACTTTCTATGATGCAAATAGTTAGTTTGTTTTTAGTATAATGGAATCAGTACGCTGGGTAGAAGTAAGTATTTAGGTCGACAAATCTAGTCGAATGATCGAGGCAGTTTAACAGAAAATGTTTTTATGAAAAGTCGTCAACACCACTACACTACCATTGCGAGTCATAATGTTTGTTGCCTCATGTCATACTACAGTAAGTAGTAATAAATGTTTGTGGCTTGAGAATTACTGTTAGTGCCTGATGGAAGAATTAGCATTCAGTTAATATGGAAGTAAATATTCTGGTTAATCAATTAGGTTTTTAATGAATTTTTACAGTTAATTTTAACATCAATAACCAATAAACAGACAAATA